>OCZR010191650.1:0-11393 GCA_900234385.1 Anemonia viridis | reverse complement strand
TGCATCTAACACCTCTTCTGACGTCCCCAAGTACTACCCTCCTTACTAGCACCCCTTGCATCTTACACCTCTTCTGACGTCCCCAAGTAATACCCTCCTTACTTGCACCCCTTGCATCTTACACCTCTTCTGACGTCCTCAAGAATGTCCCTCCTCTCTTGCACCCCTTGCATCTTACACCTCTTCTAAATGTACCCAAAATATGACACTCCTTACGTATATCCCAAAAATCTATTTCAAGCTTCCAAAAATAATAAAATACTATAATTTATTTTTCTGCTCCAGTATCTCAAATCTAAAACATTTTGTTATATACACATATAAAAATCTATTGTAAACCTATTTTCTATACATCTATGTTTTACTATACTTCAGTTCGGTTGGTTTGTGCCTTTTCTGGGTGAGTGAATCTTCAACATACCAACTCAGAGTTTTAGGTACGGAATTCAATAATTACGCACATTTTATTGATCCCTATCGCAGTTCTGAACCCAAAAGGATCTAAAAATAAGTGCTCTGTGCACTTTAATAGTACTTTTGCATGATCGCGTCATTAACCTCTACTACCAGAATCCCTTGCACCTTTTGTCTTACTATTCTCAAGAGGAAATACAAATTTGAACAAAAAAGAAATTGTGCAAAGCATTCTGGTAGAGAAGGTCAAATGACGCCATCATGAAAACGTCCTATTTAGGAGTTTACGTTCCAGACATTGCGCAATCTTGCATTTTTACGCAGTTTTTCTCTATATTCATAAATACTGGTAGACTGCAGACTTTGTTGCATTTTACACATTCTGTACATTTGTTTGTATTTTCAAGTCGCAGTCTCTTAGTAAGTTCGAGCAATTTCACTGATATCCGAAGTGTTTTTGTTTTAATGACGGTTACACGGCATGGTCTGGTTTGTTGAATCGTGTTTATATTTATCCACAGCGGACTGAGAATGTTTGTATTTTCAAGTCGATGACGCTGCGCAATCTCTAAGGTTGAGCAGTTTTACTGATATCCGAAGTGTTTTTGCTATAATACAGTTACACGGCATGGTCTGGTTTGTTGAGTCGTGTTCATATTAATCCACAGCGGACTGAGACTGCGTGCAATATCGGATTCATGTTTAACAATTTCTTGTTCACCGTATAGCATACAGTATTAAACATCTGTAACCAATGATGACGTTTCTTGGATCAAGGCACTGCGTGATCCTATACACCTTGCAATCGAATCCTTTTTGCATTTTCTCTCTATATTGTTTTAATCTGTCCACGTCTTAAGTAGCTCACAACTACACTTCCGTGATAACTGAAGGCTTACGCGTTTTCTTGTTCTTATTGGCGCGATGTCTATCGTTACTCTGTCCAGAAAAGCTCGTATCTAACCCATCATTTTCTTCGCCATTACTCTGGTTTTCTAGCAGACTCTCTGTCTCCTCGTCATTATTATGATCAGGAAAATTCCGCGATCCAGGTAACGAAGTAATACTACTCTTAGAGAAATCAGCCTGCGAGTTCCTTGATCTTCCATCACTATAATTATCATCTAGTAATGGAACATCATTATGATCAACAAAAACCCGCGATCCAGGTAAAGAAGTGTTACTACTCTTGGAGAAATCTGCTTGAGAGCTGCCCGATTTTCTATCTGATGTCCCTCCATTTAATAATGGAACATTCTGTTGTAACCGTATGTTCTCGTATGAATTTTCCTGCGCGTTTTCGTCATGTTCTACACCGTTGTCATCTTCCTCTAGAAGTGGAATTAGATTCTCAGATGTTTTGCTGTTTCTATTGTTTAACGTCGATTCACTTCTTGATAAATCACCTTCGTTGTCTTCCGAACTACTTATGAAAATAGACGACGAATCCTTGAGTGGGTTGTCGAGTACTTCTGATGAGGGAGTACGTGGACACAGAGGACTAATAAGAGCACCTTGAAGATCCAAATAATCCTGCGATAAAATAATACTTTATTCAAATATAGGAGAAAGTGTAAAGGGAAGCTCGCATGCGGCTGCGCGAAAGGCTAATGCTTTTCTTTGAGAAATAACTAGAATATTTAGTCGTGTTAACTTACCTTATCAGACAACAGGGATACCATCCTATCAAACTCGTGAACTAGAGCGGCGAAGTTTGGTCTTGTTTCTGGGTTCTCGTTCCAACAGTTTAACATAATTGTATATCTGAACATTAAAAAAGGTTTTTTAGCATTCCCGTCATTCGTACAAACTATTTCAGTATTACGAGCAGTTTTCGTATGACTATGAAAAACTTACCGGGGTACAGACGGCGCCTTGTCGTGACCTTGTCAGTGCCGTGCCGTGTATGAAAACATTGGACATTCGGTGCCGTGTCCGCGCCGCGACGTAACCGTGCCGTGTGCTGTGACTTATCACACTCATACGAAATCTGCTCCAGCGCGTGCACAGTTTTAAGTCGCTACTATGAATTGTTACATGGCCGAAAGCTTGACATTGAAATTCCCCCATAAAAAATAGTGTATAGTTACGATATTTTGATTTCAATATGCATTCGGCCTACGTACAAGAATATAATTGTATTTGTGTTCTCATCTATGAAGAACGACGATGGAAGCACACTGTCTGTTTTTTTTTCTATTCCACTGGGAAAACTACTGCAGGAGTGATTGGTTCGCCGCTATCAGACTCTAAGGGGGGACCATGAATAATTTTGAAGGGTTTTGACTTTTGACCTCACTTTACTTACAGTTCTTTGGAGCAGTTCACGGGCCGTTCCATTCTGTAGCCAGACTTTAACAGCATGCATAGCTTTTCTAGAGGGACACCAGGGTACGGCATGCCACCTAAAAGGAGAGACCAACACGTTCTGGGTTATCATATTACCTTGAATGGCATGTATACGCCGATTATATTACACTGATAATTCTAACAACTGGTATGAAATGCAGATTTATTGGGCTAAACATGAGCTAAAGCATGGTTATTAATAAGTGGATTCAAATAAAACTAGTTGGAGCCACCTTAAATGACCTGATTCAGGACCAAAAATATTTGCCTGGTGGCTTCAATTTGAACACCATGTGTAGTATTGTTCTACCAGTTCCTGAGTAAAAACTGACGGTAATTAAGATAAACGAAAGTTCTATAGTGAAGGTTTAAAAAGTTATACCACAGGGAGCCCAATTTACATAAAACTGGAAGGTGAGATTGACATCAGGAAAAACTAATTCGGACTTCCTGTGGGAAGGCAACAGAAGCTGGAGATACTCACCAAATGTTATTATTTCCCAGGTAACAATCCCAAACGACCAACTGCAAATAAGATAAATAAACCATAAAGTGCATATATTCGAATGATTCCACCATGTATATCACGGGGATATGCACGTACTTCAATAGAGCAGTTTTTGTATGACTGTGAAAACGGCATGGTCACAGCATGGCAGTGTTACGGCAGAAATTTCGAATGTTTTTATAGAAATCACGGCAGTGACACTGACACGGCACGGCACGGTACGTTTCACACTTATACGAAATCTGCTCTAATGGTACTGCTCTAAGTGTCGTATCCGAAAGCGACAAGCAACAAGCCAAGATCACCTGCAAAAATAGTTTTAATTAGCTGAAAATTCGGGACAACACTTCAACAAGAATTGAAACTTTTCCAGCCTACCATTAAAAAACGACCAAAACAATCATGGCGTTAAATAATGAATATTTAGGGAAAAATAGAGATGCTCTGCGCCGTCTTGTGTTTAGTGTTGCTTTCAATCTCTTTTGAAGAGAATGTTTATTAAAGAAATGTACCGTTTTAGTGCTTTGTGCAGGTATAAAGCCCGCTAGGTTGGCAGAACGCGAGAGAATTGTTATAAACACGACACGCGTGCTGTGGGCTCTCATAAAGCACGCGCCCCAATCAATTAGAAGGCGCGTGTGTTCTTGTCTTTATAATGAACGGGCTCCAAACCAATCATTTACAATAACATTTTCAATAAAAATGAACAAGAAACTTACACGTCACTCTGAGTGGTGTAAACACGATCAAAGAGAGCTTCTAAAGCCATCCACTTCACTGGTAAACGACCCTAGGATGCGAGATAAACCTTAATTCAGTATACAGCTACTCTAACCATATTAACACTTCTACTGTAGTTGGCAAAGCCCAAAAGAGAGTTTCTGCGCGAGTTTATAATGCTTGAGGAGCAGGCGTAGCTCAGTTGGTTAGTGCGTGGCCTTCAGAGCTAGAGTTTCACGGTTTGATCCTCAGGATTTCCATGTCTGTTTCGACTTTCTCTCTAATCCTTGTAGCTTCAGCTTTGAATACTCGTAAAACAGAGCACTGAAGAAGAGAGGGGGTAAAGTGCGCACCGTCGGCTTCCATTGATAGCAATTGAATTTCAACTGAAGGAACTACCGACGTTGAATATAGGAACTTTACTTTTATGCTTCTATAAAATAGTGAACCTCTATATATCGGGCACCTGCCATTCTCCGAGGATAGTCGATATACAGAAGTTCGGATAACACAGCATAATAAACCTAGTATGGTCAACTGACAACATTAGGTATGATGAAAATAGGATGTTTGGACCCAAGCTAGACCAGAATGCACCTCGTTCCCTATTCCAGTGATATAACACGTGACGCCCCAGCGTGTTGAGACCGTTTTCGGTGGAATGAGAAACAGTCATATTGTACCAACTTACGTCAAGAAATACACGACACAACATGCCGTTACCATCACAACGCATAGTTATGGCCGGATACGGCAAGATACGGTATGTCTATAATACGATTATGAATTTGGTACTGTTTCCCACTCACACGAAACCCGCTCGGATTCCCTATTTCGCAGAGGTCAAGAGAACTCACATCAGTAGTTTTCCTATAGTAATCCATTTGATGAACATCTCTTGCTAAACCAAAGTCGGCTATCTTCAAAACTTTGTCATCAGCTACAAGAACATTACGTGCAGCGAGATCACGATGAATGCACTGAAGAAATGAACCAAAAGATCATCAGTCATTACAAATATGCGACGCATAGTATTGTTAAAATGCGCTACAACATTTTAGAAGATGTGACTGGCTCTCTGGAAGGTTTTCGTTTCTTCACAACTATAAATTATTGTTACAGTATACACTTATTTCCAAAAACGTTGTCGGTAGGTGACCTGAAATCTGGAATCTTAGACAACAGTCGTCAGCTCAGGCATTGCTCAAAGACCCTCAAAAGTTGTGGAATATTAAGACATGCAGTTGTTGTGGATAGTCGGTTAAAACCAAAACATATTTATGCTTAAAGGGGGACTAGCATAAAAATCGGTAAAAATTTAAAGATGTTTTTTCTGAGTTGAAGTAATCTAACGATGAATATAAAGAACTACTCTGCCAAAAATTTTTCATTTAAGCAATTTATCACAGAGAAAGTTCGGTTTAAAAGCTAAAAGAACAATAGGGTTGAGTAACTACGTCATTTACTCACAATCTAAATGCCTAAAATAATTGATAATATGTACTCATGACTTTTCAGTTTGAAGGAAATATTAATGTTTCAGGGCGACTATTTAGGCCACAGAGATAACTTTCACCAAGTTTCAAAGCATTTCCATTTTTGATGCTAGTCCCCCTTTAACTTTACAGTCTACAGCCTTCAAATTACTTTGAGTCTCAGATTTCAGATTTCTCTGCGATTTCCAACGAACAACCTTTTTTGAAATAGTTGTATATCGGTACACAACACTGAAGTCAATCAAATCGGATTGATACTTTGGACTGTTATTTTGATTTTGTCCATGACTGTAAGTGGGGTTTTGGTATTTTCTCTAGTACTATCCGGCAAAGTGTTGCTGCCGCTCACCTTTCTAGATGCGAGGTAATCCATGCCCCGCGCTATCTGGTATGAAAATGACATTAGGTCTAAAAGGGAGAGAGTTTCTGTAGGTTTCATCGCATCTTCGTAATCCCGGATAGGTCTTCTGTCCCGGAGGTACTGCCGTAGGTTTCCTTGACTTGCGTATTCTACGATAACGAATAAAGGACCTGAAAGATGAACAAAACATTGTCAATTACAGCAGTTGAAAACCCGTGTGAAACAATGGCTGATCTATGTCAGGGCATGGCTAACAACAAACAGATCGAAAGTTTGAAGCGAGTGCACTACCGCTACACCGCCCTTTGGTTCATAAGCATCCGGCTTTGGCACCGAAATTGTAGAAATGAGCAGTGAGCGCAGTGGAGGAGGAGGGCTTACGGGACAAGAGGAGGTATTTCTCCCATCCCCGCCTCATTATCTATCACAACGATACATTCATCTTTCACCCTGTATTGTGGGAGGCATTTCGCCGAAGGAGAGACTGTTCTGCGATCTTCCAGACCACTTACCATCTTGTGTACAGGTTCCCAGTAAGTTGATAATATTGATATGTTTTCCAATAGTCTTCATAACCTCCATTTCTGATATGAGGTCTCCAAACTCTACTTCTGTTGCGTCATCTGAAAGTATCAATTATCTTTGGGTTATCAATCAGTTTTTAATCTGAAATCCGAGTGCGACCATTATGTCTTAAGCCTGGTCCACACGTGAAACACAAACAAATTACAAATTGCAAGCAAATTAAGATAGCGCAGTAAGGTTTGTTTACATCGAAAACATTTTGGTCAAGCGTTTGCGTTTGCATTTGCGTAACTGTAGTTCACACGTAATCTTGCTTGCGTTTGCGTTTGCGTTTGCATTTTCAAGGGTTCACACGTTAAAAATGCAAACGCAAATGCAAAAGCAAACGGAAGAAAATGAAAAATCTTCCATTCCGTTCACACGTAATTTTGCTTGCGTTTGCGTCTGCGTTGCTAGTGTGAACCAGGCTTTATGTCCCACGCACCCCTCCCCGATTTCAAGTCAGGCTGATCTAAACCAGGGCACGGTTGACTCACAGATCAAACCCTACAACAACCTCTGGGCTGATCTAAGTCAGACCCAGTGCACGGCTTACTCACAGAACCCGGAGGAAGCCCAAGGGAGGGAGAGATAATGTATGTTAGTTGAATGTAAGCTGAGTCCAGAAAGCGCAAATCAAATCAATATTATTGATTATTTAAAATATGAAACAAACCTTTGAGCATCTTTACTGCCACCGTAGTTGGCGCCAGACTATCCTTTGTCATATAAACTTGAGCCTTAACAACCTTTCCAAATGCTCCTTCTCCCAGTATCTCCCCAAGACTCACGTCATTTCTATCAACTTCCCATTCTGGATCGTACGCAATCTCCACTTCAGATAGCTGCGTAAGCCTGGACTCCAGCCTACTGCGCATGCTTCTCTGACGAGGAAATCCAGCCATTGACCCCGCAGAAGATGTAGACGCGGTTCGCCTTGGACGGGTTTCAACTGGTGGTGGGTCGGGAGTAGTCATGTTGACAGCCTCAGTTTCTCTGTTGTATTCTGTAATTATAGTTTGTCTCTGGAGCTTCTTTGAGCGCGATTTTTTGTAGCAGAAACAGCCAACAACTGCAGTAATGAAAACTACTAAAACTGCTCCAACAACGAACGAACCTATTTCAACGATGTTCTCCGAATTCTGCTCTGCTTGAGGCTTTGGATTCCTCATTGCGCCGCTGGTAATGAAAGTCGTTGGAGTGCCTAGAAATCAACCAAAGAAAGATATAAGAATTGAAAGTCAAACTGGAGAGACCTATATTCAGGCAAGAGTTGAAACAATGAAAACACGAGAACGTGAGCAAACAGCGGAGAACGCGTGCAGAAAAACTAACCATCTAAAAATAGCATCAAACGGGGCCTTTGATGATTACAGGCCTATACAGGAGTGGCTTCCTTCTCTTATTTACAACCAATTTCATTGTTACGTGCATAGGCGGCCTTTATTCGACACGTTCATTGGACAGTTTGACTCGACATGCTTCGTAACCAGGCAGCAACTTCGTTTCGGAAGAACTGGGGAATCCTTAATTTATGTACCGGAAAATCTCCAAAAATTTGAAAGAGAAATACACTAAAACGTCATTGAAAGCCAATGTAGTGGACATGGTCAAACTGTCGAATGAACGTGTCGAATGAAAGGACTAAAAAGCCACCTATGTACGTAACACTGAAATTGGTTGTAATTTTATTTTTCTCTTGGAAAAATATTGTAAACAAGGATTCACCTATTTTAACTGTATCATTATTACCTGCTGGAGCATCGTTAACAATAACATATGTACTCCTAGAGCTTGAACTAATCCTATTTTCAACATGACAGATGTACTTCCCAGCATCCTTTTCGGTCACATTCGGTAAACGAAGAAAAAATTCAACTCGCTTTAAAAGGTCGTAGCGTCCTTTATCTTCCCTTTCTTCGTAGAACGTTGAGTTAATCGGCTTTCGGTCGCCGGATTTTGTCTCTCGGTACCATTTAAACGAAATTTCATCGTCTGCAGAGTTGTAGAAACAAGTGCACATGAGCTCGACTGGATCACCGCTGACCACTGTTTCGTTGGGAGAGATGGTGTTCACTCGTGGACCAATCCTTATTTTAGCTGTCAAGAAAGAAAAAAATTCAAATTATCGATACGCTTTTATTATATGAGTTTAATTGGAAATATCTTGAAAACGGCCTTGAGACACTTTTTTTCTTTCCAGATTTGAAATGAACATTAAATTTGAGTTTCCAGTAAATAAATGTGTTTCAAAAAAACTTTTTTGTGTACACGGTATTTTTTCTTATAGTAGTCAGCCACCTTAAACTTAATTGCGCAATTATATCCAAAAATGTTGATCAGAAGTTGTCTTTAATGCTTAGCGTCTAATGATTCCCACCGATTCAAACAGAAACAGAAAAATCCTTGGGTCCTTTGATTTACCTAGACCTCCTTACTTGGCAGATACCTGTTTGCATGGCCAATGGAATCTAACCCCTAAACTTACCCTAGAATGTCATGTCTTTCTTTCAGTAACGGCTGCTCAGGGGGAAAACACGTGAATATCGATACTAATCAAAAAAGAATCTTATTCTCAAGAGAATGATTCATAGTTTGAAATGGGAAAACATTACGCCCAAGGTAAAGAGGTCTACTGTAAATACTCACGTTTCACGACAATGTTGTAGGTAAAGTTGATCCATCCCTTGGTGTTTGACACATTACAAGTATACTCTCCCTGCTGTGCGAGTTCAAGATCCTTTAGTACCAAAGTATAGTCATATAGTCCAGTTGACGGATAGGGCTTTTTATCTTTGAACCACCTGACTATTGGAAGTGGGCTTCCTTTGGCATCACATGATAACTCAGTCTTGTCTGCTTCCTTGTATACTAGCATGGTGGCCCTCATTGCCTGGATGTTGGTAAACCTGGGAGCAACTGTTAATGGAATGGTAGGCATATCTGTGTTTAGTTTGGGAAACAAATGTGTGATTGCATGCACCTCCTGTCTAACATGTCTGCGTATAATGGTGCGGTGGGGGTTTGGTAGTTCAGCTTCCACTTCCACTACCCCTCCCTCTCCCCTTGAGCATCTACATATATTACAAGCAATACTTACCACTGATGTTGCTATTATCGGGTGGTGGTGTCGGATCTGTACAAATGAAAACTCAGCAATATTAGAGGCTTTGGGAGGTACAAATTGAAAATATCAAAACAGGAAACCACTATCTTGGCAATTGGGAAAAATATTTTGCACGTGTAACAGAGTTTTAACCGCTCCTAAACCCCAGAGCGAGAATAAGTAATCTCTGGACAAGGGGTAGACTAGGATGCGTTCAGTAGACCATTTGCATGATGACGTTTCATATCTCCAATACCACAATCCCTTTCAGTAGCTTCCTTTGTTTTCTTAATTTCTACTATTGTCTTCAAATTCTCACAGGAATTTTGGCATTTGGATATGAAGAGAAAGTTTGAAAAGGATTGTGGTATTAGAGGTTTGAAACGTCATCATGCTTCAGGTCTATTTTGAGACAAATTGCTGCATGAAACACGGCTATGAAACACACGAGAAAAAAAAAAAGAATAATGTGGACCACGTAGCACTTATGAAATAAGTAGAATAGAAATATAGGATAAGCTCTAATGCTTATGAACGAGGTTATTCCGGGCGAAAGACCCTTGGAAATAAATTCGGAAAAATTAATTTCCAACTTCGCAGGGATTCGAACCCACGAACTTCGGATTTGTACTACTGATGCTCTTCCAGCTGAGCTAGAGGCCAGACTGAGAGCAGGCCGGCGTGAGAAAAAAAAGTTATTTACCTCCAACAATAAGATTAATTGTGACGTTACTGGTTCCGTAGTCATTGCCTACTAAACACATAAACAAGCCCTGGTCTTCCTTGCTGACTTTTACGATCTTTAAGAACCGCTTTCGACGGATAATGTAACGCTTCTGTTTGGATGGAGTTACTAGATTGCCGTCTTTGTACCATCGATAACTCTTCACCGTCGAGTCTCGGACAACACATTTTAGCTTGAACTCTTTCTTGCCCAGTTCAACAATTCGACGACTGCTGCCGGATTTCAGTACGGGAGGTGCTGAGGAGATAAAAAACAGGTTTGAAGGATAAAGTAGACGTTGTGCGCATGCTTACGAATAAAAGGCGAATCGCAGCAGAATTGTTTACATTTCCGCCATTTTTAAAAATGTTACCAAAACTACCACAATTCCCCGCGCGCATCGCGTGTTGCTGGGATGGTCCATTGGCGAAAAATTGCGTACGCATCTAAAGTTGAGTATCACAAAAGTTTCATGGTGAACCAGAAAATATCCTTTGTGTTTTTAAAATGAAAAATGTCTAAATGTTTTCTACCTTCAAATTTTATAGATATCCTGAAACAGCCTCAATCTGGGATGATCAAAGAGTGAGGACAAGACTAATTCACAGACTGTCTTAGGTGCAGTAGAGGAAGAAAAACGGAGAACCCGGAGGGAAACTCTTGCATCGAGGACAAGTCCTCACAAACTCTAACTACGTGATTCCATGCAGGTCCGGGATGATTTAATCAAAACTACCGCTATGTCATCCTAGATTCCCAAAAATTGTCCAAAAATTGAAAACTTATCATCGTTTAAATCCTTTTCGGGATACGCGTGTACCGTTTATCGGATCTGGATGACTGCGCAACTCTCACTGAGAAAATGTCCTGTTACGCAGCACGACTATGATGGTAATACTGACACCTGCAGCATGAGAAACAATAATTTATTTTTAACCACACTATGAATGACTATCAGGACAATATACACATGGTAGCATCATAACCCAGGCATTTATAGAAATTTGGCACACTGGTTGGTCGAGAATTTCAATATATTTCGTTTTTTGATAAAATATACACCATTATGGGAACATTGGAAATAAAGGAGTTTCTCAACCAATGAGTATGAGATGGGACAACACAAGGAAGGCTGAATAGAACAATACAAT
>OCZR010191479.1:0-11535 GCA_900234385.1 Anemonia viridis | reverse complement strand
GAAATCGACGATGGCATCTTCTACCTGAGCTGTTCGAATATAATATGTAGATTAGACAACTGAACCATGCATTGCACGATCAACATAGTGTCTTCTGATATGCTGACATGGTCATTTCAACAGGCCCTCCCTTTTCTGACATAAATCAGCAGCTCGCAGACATCTGGACAAACAGGGTCTGCGAAGAGAGGTCGCGTTTACGGCATCATAATGTATAAGCCGTGTAGATATAGTATCACATTAGTTGTGCGTCAGTCATGGAAATTGATGTATGAAGTGCCGTGACCTCTCCTACTGACCTGTCCTGTTGCTGAACGCCGATGGTTCTCTATACCGCGATCAGTCATTTGCGTGGCCTGATGCCGGACGCCTTCAGCGTATGGCTCCTAGGCAAATTAAGCGGAGTTCGCTTGACTCTGCGGCCTTCCTTACGTTGCCTGCCTGCAGGTCGTTTTTTTGCAGCCCACTCCCTAACCACGTTTGACTCGTGGGTACGTGCATTGGCAAGGGGGGTGGACGCCTTGTGCTGCACTTCGTCGTTTCTTTGCGATGAACACCAAGTAGCCCATTTACTATCAGTCCATATAGAGGACATTAAGGATCGAGCTAGTACAACAGACTCGCATGTAATTCTACCGAAGGGAAAACAAACTGCCATATAATGTGCTAACAACTTCCGATAGACGACAAAGCGCAGCTTAATGCAAAGGGTAGAGCGGTGCAAGGAGTTGATGGATCGGGTCCACGAATTGATTTCGGCATGTAAAGCTTCGTTTGAAGACGTACCGCTAGGAAGCAGAATCAATCTGGGTCCCGATAACATGTGCCTGACACGAGTGTTGTTAAACAACCACTCGATGCGATCTGGCGCACACGCAGACCACAACACTTTGTACACCTCTTTGTTTGCGCCGGTCACTTTCCTCGAAACTTCGCGATCGTATAAACAACAGATCGCAGCCAGTGCTCTTATGAAGCTGACTCTGGCAACAAACGGAGTCTCATAGTCCAGTTCATCGAGCAGCTTTCGTGCTCTGACTTTGCTCATGGACAAGTTCAGTATCTGCGACCGGGCAGCTTCCTCATCTCTGCCAAGAGGTCTCTCTTCTGTACCAGTGTACAGCGCATCCCACGTTTCTACACTCAAACCATCGCTAACACAGATGATCTTGTGCAGAACCCTACGCAACTGCTTTGAACCGGGTGTGCGCTTGTTCCATTGAGCATATTCGTATACTATGGCTAAATGGATTGGATCAAGACACATGCCTTCGAGGTTAGGACATATGTCGCGCATGCCATCGAAAAATTTAGATGAAGGACAGTCTGTGGCGACGAAACGAATCATGTTCAAAGCACTGCTCGAGAAGTCCTGAAGAAATGCTTCGCATACATCTTCAGTCCTTTCAGAAATTACTGGCTTCATCATTAGCACGGCACCGGATCTACCTCGCACTGTTAGCAATTTTCGCCAAGCAGTGTCATCGCCGAAGGGCGCGTCATCTCTGACGCGCTTCGGTTTCCTGTATGATTCCTGACCCTTTAACTTCATGCAGATTCTCAAAGTCGCATCTACACTGACGTACAACCACTCCTCATCTTCTTCTAGAGTCAAGTATATGCTCTTCAGTTTATCGGAAAGAGCGTCTGAAAATGCTATGTCCTCCATCAAAGGCAGCCAGTGTCGCCCATGCGACGGAAACAAGGCAGCCAGAGGATTCGACGCGGCTTCAGCTGCCATATGTAGTCGCGGCAGAACAGAATTGACCTAGGCAGATCTCTGAATGCTGTATAGTCACAGACGTATGCAACGAACAGAAATGTTTATACAAAACAATAAATAATAATGTTATGTGTGACAAGCAACTTGTCCGGAATGAAGAACCATCTCAGTCAGCACCTTATCTGCAAACGCATGATCGTAATAGAGATTGCGCACCCTTCGAAGTGTGTAGTCCTTGCCGATCGCTTCCACGTGAATGTATCGAGGTCCATCTGCGAAGAAGACAAGCCGGATCTGCTTGTCAATATTGTTGACGTTTGCCGACAATGGAGGCCGCACGCTTGCACGGATTATGTCAGAACTTCGTTGCAAGTACGAAGTCTCATGCTGTTGGCGAGAAGCGACGTGATCATGTAGAGCGGATATCACCTTTATCTGCTTGGTGCCTGAACAGACGTACTGATGGACATCAGTATGGTGTTTGATTACGTGTGATCTCAAACGTTGTAATCTCTTGAACGATCGAAATGGGCACAAAGGACATCTCACGTGACCACCGTGTCTGTGTGCGACAGTACCCAGATTGCGACACACATAATCTACTTCCTTTGCCAACTCTGCCACAATCTGATCCTCGAACCTGAACTCATCATTGTCATCTGCTATGATGGGTATCGGCTGCGACGTAGCAGTCTCCGAATCTTCGCAGTCATCTTCGCTGCTGCCGGCCTGTAAATCGAGCAATAAGCTTTCTGCTTCCAGTTTGTCCCCAGGCTGACTGTCCCAAAATGACACCACTGTGCACTTGTCAATACTCTCGAAGAATGCCTTTTTGAAATTGGCTATAGACATGCGCATGTGCGTCGCTCCGTCCAGCACAGATGCAGATGTCTCATCAGCATTTATAGACACTGCTATGCAATGTGGATTCCCCGTACCTTCGGTATGCAGCATGAAGTTCTTCACACGATCGAGCGGCGCCATGCCGATGGCACCCATGAGATTGACGGCGAACAATTTTGCTGTCTGTCGGTAATCTCTGTATCCAAGTTCCACAGCACGTGCGTTTGTGCGATGTTTTGTGTCGGATATCCCAGCCTCGATAGCAGGTTTGTGCCGTGCCATGCTGTGCCACATGGCACAGGGTATGCAGTTGCCCTTTCGCACAAGTGCTTCAGGCACTTTTCGTATCTCAACAACAGTATCGGCTAGTGATGCGAAAAGCTGAGTCATACTGCTTGGCTTTTTGTGCGCGATCTTGACGTTGAAGCCTGTCTTGTCCGCGATGACTTTCTCACAATCCGAGATGAGCTTGTCCACGTCGCTTGCACAAGAGCGTGAAACTCTGACGCCATCGAAGTGCAGTGAAAGATGCGGTGGCCTTAAGGTAATCAAATACTCCGTCCACGCATCGATGGCCCAGTCCTCTATTGCAGTCCAGAGCAAATGTAGAGTCGTAGCAGATGGAAACTCTTTGTTTTTTTTGTCGCATATGGCTCTGTAGTCATCATATAGTGCGTTGCACGCGAGCCATCTGAGATACAACGAAAGTCTTTGTAGTCTCAGCATGCCCGAATTTGTTTTCAAATTCTCAGGCACGGCGCCGCCGTTCAGGACCTTGTTGATGACTTGCTTGCCCTCTGCAGTGGTCATGCCCAGTCCGTCGACGAACGCCTGACGGTTGACAGCTATGTCACGCAGCGTGTCCTTTAAGTCTGCTGGCATGGGAGGTGATGGCTGCAGACGCTCGACCAGCATTTTCAATATCGTAGGACAACAGTTGAATATGTCCAGGTCGAATGTATGCGGCTCAAGCGCATGATACTGCAACCGTCTAGGCATGAGCTGAGCAGATGCCGACTGCGCGTATCTGCGACCTCGAACTGTATAGTCCCCGACATAGTGGTAATGCACTCCCATAGCCGCCATGCCAGTGCTTTCATCCCATACGATATCTACTTTTTCCGAAGCTGCTTCTTTGCGATGAAGACGTCGGCGCTTGCTCGGCCCTGACGCGACAAAGTTTTTTTTCATGGACATCATAGCATCCAAAGACTTCTGATATTCTTCCAGCTTGCGAACTTCCTCAAGCGCTTTGTTCTTCAACTTCACGAGATCAGCACTTCTGCGTCCAACTTTTCCGTCTTTGCCCGCCTGCTTGGCAACGTGATGGTGAAATGTAAGCAGTGTCTCATTGTTGGTAGCTCTCATTGTGACGCCCTCGGCATAAGCGGCGATCGAGTTCAGGTCATGTTCCTCCAGAAAATTCATTTCAGCGTCACCATCTCTTTCTTTCATTAAGTCCGACATGTTTTTTGCAAATGTCATCCTCGGAAGGATAGTTCCTGATTTGTCTTTGTCCTTGTCTTTGCTGCCTTTGTGTCGCGCCATTCCTCTGACAACAATACCTTTCTCGATGAGGTTATCCCAGAGTTTGTCCTTTGACATATTGGGAAAGGAGCTGCCCACAAAAGAATATTTCTTGCTGAACTCATAGTATGTCAGCGTCTCCGCATTGGCCGACAGCATCTTTTCGAGCAGACTATCGCCCAGCGCTTTCCATTGGGTCATCTCGTTGTCTCTCTGCTCCTGGCTTGCGCCGTCGGCCTCGACGACTGCAGCAATGCCGGCATCGGGCTCGGCGTGTCTCTCGCGTACAGGCATGCTGCAAGCCGTACGCATCATGTCCTCCGTCAGGTAGGAGTCGCCGCCATTGACATAATTCTCTATAAGCTCGTAGCACTCATCCTTAGAGTGTGTTGCCTCGAATGCATGCTGTAGCCTGAGGCCGGCTACAGATGCTTGATCCGTCGCCAGGAACTTGCCGAGCGAAGGATCCGACGCAAAGAAACCATCTCGCTCGTGGTCTGGGTACGCCTCAAGAAATTGAGGGTGCAAGAATCTGGCTCGAGGCTTCCACACGAGCGCACGCCTCATAATGGAATTGAAGTTTCCCAGCGTGACACCTTGAAAGGACATCATTCTGTTCACTTCGAGGCGCTTCCAACCCACTATCGAGAACATACGGGTTGTGTACCCATACGGCTTCCTGCCGGTGATGCCGTCTCCACTCATGGTCTTTTTATACAGATCGGTGTGGAGTTTTTTCGCTGACTCAGGAGCTTCTTGGCCTGTCAGAACGAAGCAGCGGGCAAAGGCCTCCACTTGCTTGCGTAGTTCCTCCTCGTTGTGCCAGACATTAGGGTCGAAGAAGGCATGATTGTGTTTATACATCTCAGCAATGTGCTGAGAGTATAAACTTTGGCCAACTCCGCCGGGTGACTGCCCTATAAAACATCTATCGACGTTGAAACCACGCTTCGCGATAGCCAAGGCCGCCTGACAACATTCAAAAACCTCGTGGTTGCACCAAAACGTCTGACTATAGAATTTTTCGAGCCTCTGCTGATGAACTTGTAAGACCGGATCAAGGATGCTGTGAGGTATATAGACGTAGCAATCGTTCGCTGCGTCCTTCAGTGTCGGATGCACATGGTAGTCGGTCTTGCCACTGTCATATACCATACACACATCATCATAGCAAACGGCAGGCCTCCTCTGATCGGGCGTTTCACACCACTCTACCAACAATGAGACGATCCTGGTGTTCATGAGTTCATACTTGATCGAGTACGAGAGCTTCCATGCTTTGGAGGCAACCTGCTGCGTCCAGGTGTCTCCATCGTTCGAACTTTCCTGTTCGCCATCCTCCATGGCGAACGCATCTTCCTCTCCCAGTGGAACAGTGTCTCGATGTCGACCTTTGGGCTCTCTGCTAGCCCGTCTGCAAGCGTCGAGATAGCTTATCTCGTCGGGAAAAGACTGTCTGTCTGCAACGATGGCTTTTGCAACCGAGGATGCATCCTTCGATGTCTGAGCACGAAGTCTGCGCAGAATACCTTCCAGCTGCACGAAAAAGGTAGTTATTCTGAACAGAACAGATTCGGGCGGAGTACCTGCATATGACACGAAAGCTCCATTCTCGGTGTATACATACAGAAAACCTCTGTGGACCCGCAGATATCGTTCTCCTTCTATCATCCACACGATAGATGCAATATCGGCGAGCATGGGTCTGTCTGGCAATCTAGATTCTGCAAGAAAGCCAGATATGAGGATTAGTCTGTAGAAATGTTCACTGTGGCCCGGAAAAGCAACCCGCAGCTCTTCAAGATATTTCCGGCTGCTAAGGAGAACGCTGCCTTCGTTGCTCCGAACGTCTGGCGTATGTACATCCAGAATCTGTGTGTTCAGAGACGTGGATCGCAGAAAAATACCATCGAAGGCTTGTTTCGATTCGCTGGCTCCTTTCATGAGTCTGCGCTTTTTGGCTGCCTCCGGAATCGCTTCCTCCGACTCAACAATGATTCGCTCCAGTACATCACCCAGATCTTCTTCGAGCTGCGAATTCCCAACACGGTCGTGCTCTGCCGCGGTATTCTGCGTAGGGCGCACATGTACATCCACGTCAAAAGGTACTGTGGGCGATATGACGGCGCGACTATGCGCGGATCTGCGGTCATGCATGATGCCGTCGACAACATGAGAGAGATCAGGCACCTCATCAACAAAGGCAGACGGATGAAATTTGTGGTGAGTGCATACCACAAGCATTTGCTTCACGTCCAATTTATAGTACTTGGAGAGTATCCACTTATAGATATTGAGCTGTAATCTATAGTGGTGTCCTTGGCAGTCGGGGATGCTATCCGCAGGCGCTTTCATAGATCTGCCAAATCCATTGTATTTCTCCGGCAGCTTCTCACTGCGTTTCCAATCGACAAGGACGTATCTGTTGTCAGCCGGATCCAGTAGCACCAAGTCTATTGAGCCGGCTAGATCTTCGTCGGGCGCGCATATAGCCCATTCAGTTCGATAGGCTCGCAAGTGTGAGTGAGAACGTAAGAAAGACATACACAGCTCCAGCTCACAAGACATGACTCCTGGAACAATTGCGAGACCATTTAGCACATGCTCGAACATGGCGTGCATCCAGGTCCCCGCATTGGACGCAGTATCTCTTTTTCTGTCCCACTCTTGTAGAATCTGCTGGTGCGTCATCGTCATCTTGTCGATGACATCGTCGAGAAACTCGATAGAACCTCTGGCATTGGCTAAAAGATCGCATACTGCCTCCCTGTTGATGATGTCTGCACGTAACAGAGATCCCAGCCCTTCGAGTCCGCTGGCGCCCGGTAATAAATGCTCCAGCTCTCGCAGATCGAAAAGCGGATCGAGATACTCGGATCGAGGCCATCTTTTGCCGTTCCTCATCTTGGCGATAGCGACTGCAGGGTCGAAGGGCTCGGCGTACTCATGTATCAAAGCGGTGACCTCAGCTCAACTGAATTATTGAAACATAGCTAGCGAGAGAAAAGACATGCTTTTGTTGTTCAAAGGTTTGATTTCTTATTCGTATATCTTTAAATACAATATGCAGCCAAGGAACACTGAGTCCGATCCGCTTGCCTTGAAAGGTGTAGACGTGAGAATCCGCTTCAAAGGACAAGGATGCGTCCTGTGTAGCAGCATGTATCTTTGCCAGCTCGTCGCACGGCTTCAGAATGCTATGGGAATCGCGCTCCGGGTCGCAGGCCATGCGGAATTCGAATGAGAAAGGACGATCAATATGGAGCACCGTGCCGACCATGTGGAGGAGTGGATCTGGCCAGCCAACATGTGCCTCGGGCGAACAGTCCATGCTTCCACCCTGGATGTCAATCGATCCTCCGGCTGCACCTCCTTGATAGTCTGCATCCCACACAGGCCCATTTGCATCCCACACAGGCGCATTTCTGCACTGGTCACAAATCATATCAGCTGAAATTGATGTGGCAGTCGTATGAGCAGGGCAGAGCCACCTGTTGCAAAAGTCGCATACGCTGCCGGTCATCATGGCATTGAAGACAACTGTACAGGCGCTACACTGGACGGGACATTCAGATCTCATGACGGTGGGCCTGGGCTCTACGTGCATATTGTCACGTAGGACCTGTCGATCTGCGTATGCTCGGATAAAGATTCTGGAATGCGAAGGCGGTCCGTCCGGAAGGTCAGCGCGCAGATTGATACCTGGAAAGAACATCCCGTCAAGTGTGAACTGTAAACGCCTCGGATTCCAGTTGAGCTTCACACAGTGAACACCAGGCTCAAAAGCGATGTCTGCCATGCACTCATAAGATAGAAGGCCGTCCGTATCGGAAGACCCAAAGGACACCTTCATCCCTCTTTCGAAAGGATTACTGACACGACAAAAGATGCAAGCGACTGTCCCATTGCCATCCTCACGATCAACATGGCCGTATATACCAAAAACCACTGATCGGATAGGTCGGGCCAAACTCCATGCTATCTCTGCGGCACCCAACAAAGGATATCTGGATTTCCAGATCAGGCTGGTAATCCCACGGATAGTCTCTTCCTGTGGAGGTGGAACTAGCTGCCACAATATTCGCAGGTTCGGTAGCAACGCGAGGCGAGCTCGTGGCAGGCGAAGCTCTGGCGTTGCAACAAGGCGAGCGCGCTGCCAAGCACCAGCGTATCGTAGTGTGGCAGCAAATCGACGTGCGCTGCAGCAGGTGGGCAGATGAATGCAAGCATTCTGCCACGTGAAGTTGTTGTGAACGGCTGCCCTAGCGCTTGCGCAACACAGTTCCATAGCAGATAGGAAATCGGCACATATGAAATGTCCAATCAACAAGTGAAGCACTTCCTCTGGCAGAGCATGAGAGTTGCGTATAACACCTGACCCAGCGAGACAGTTCAGAGACGACGCCGTGCCGCCTAAAATGTCATTGGACCATCCTTCAGGCCAGCCCAGACGCGCATCAGAGGAGCAATCCGTACGATAACTGTCACTACCGCCCAGCACATCACTCGATCCTCCTGTCGACCATCTGCCACTGTCCGCTGGAGGCGGAGTGTCGCAGACAGGCAGCGTGTGATACCGAGAGCGGACAACTATGCGGTCGACATCAACTTCAGCTCGCCCGAAGCCGGTTCGTCCGAAGACGTACGCCCAATTTGCAAAGGATGGATAGTGCTCTGGTAGATGTAGAGGTGCAAAATACACACCATCGACAGTCGCGTGAAAAATGCGTTCAGACCAACATATCTGAATGTCGTGGACTCCGTCTCCTCGTAAGTCCCGACGAGGGACTTCGAACCAATGCACATTCTCGCCGCCTTTTGTCATGGTTGAGCATATGACGTTGTCGTCTTGCAGATTATGCAACGTCAACCATACGATCTGATCGGTGGCATCACTGGCAGCAGCATCGGACGTCCCGTACATGACCTGAACTCTGTTCAGAAGTGTGGTGTGGTCCTTCACGGGACCGACGCTTATGCCTATGGACAAGTCCACAGCATTTGTCACGCGTCGGATTTGCAAGGTACAAGTCTGGTATTGAATATCCTTTGCAGCCCAGATATGATTATGCTCGCGCCCGATGAGGGCCGGAAAACCAATGTAGGTCGATCCGTACAATACGGATGCTGCGAGCTTGTGCGCCCACCAACAGTTGGGAGGCCTGCAGCACAATGCGGTGCTGCATGTCAACATGCTAGCCAAACGTTTCTCCGCCTCCAACGATATGCGGTTTGCTAGTCTGTATGCAATAATGTAGCACGCAGTCCAAGTATGCGGATTGCAACACACGAGATGCAACCTTTTGCAGCATGAGTTCAACGCCTGCATGTAACGGACGTCTGAAAGGTAGCGCATAATCTGCATGATCGCGTCATCAGAGAGCACATGGTCCATAGTCCGTGACCGAGCGAGACGATTCCATCGATCCACTCCTCCTCTGCAATCATGCGAGCACCTCGATGATGCGACATCAGACGTCGGCAAATGATCTGCTATGCTGATAGGCACTGCGGTCAAATGATGTCCTATACAAATAGGCACTGGCGATTGACAGATGACTGGCAACGGCATGTCCATTATGTTCAGAAACATAAGGCAGGACACAGTATCTCTTTCCCACTTGACTGAACTGTCTTTGCCCTGAGGCAACAGCGCACAAATGTAAGGTGCAGCGATCATGAGATGTCCAAAGAGATCGGTAAGCGTGTGGACCAGGAGAACATGACTCCGGCAGGATACTGCGCGCAGACAGAGCGAGGCCCTGCAGAGACGTCTGCGCCATTGTTTATTCGATGACATAGCATCATGTATGACAGGCAGCAGATAGTACAGACATGGATGACGTGACAATACCTCCTTATGAAGTTGTACCATTACACCTATGGAGACGGCGCGCCTGTCATAGTTTGTGGCACCACCGCGAATGTCGCTGACATGATTTGGCGGCTGACTGCGCAGGGACGTGCGCAACGCAAGTAAGGATGCTTCCCAAGTTCTCTTGGAGATATCCAAGTCGAACGGAGAGGGCCAGTGCTCCGTCGACAAGGATGCAAGTTCAGGGAGGAGCAACGCAGATTTTGCTAGCCGCATCCAGGCATCGAAACGTTTTGAGCTTCTCTCGATATCTGTCAGGATGCGATCTGGTATCTCCAGACCCTGCAACTGAACGATAGCAGGCGCCTGCATTGCAGCTTCCCTACACAGTGTCGTGGCTGTGCGAAACTCTTCTGACCACTGTTGAGTTTCTGACATATGCGCAAAAGGGCACGGGAAGCAAGACCAGAGCTGCGGCTGGCAGGCTAGACCGTTTCGCCATGTCCCTATAGCATCTTCCAAAGCTTCCAAGCGCCGTAAGACAATGTAGGCGCGCAGAGCCGAATCCAAGTCCGTGACAGCACCTGAGCCTGCGGCATAGTCGCCTGTCAGCATCGGTTCGGCGCGGAAGTGTGAGTCCACACCCACGGACCAGGTCGGAGCGCCTAAGACACTACCAGGCAACAATTCGACCTCCACGGGTTCACGACCGTGTCTGTGCTTGTGCGACAGGTAGGCCTGGATTACTATTGGCCGAACACATAGAGGTATTGTTTCGGTCGAGATGAATGACCTTCCTCGGTGTACCTTCACAGCGTGTCCAACTATAGCACAATTGACACTGCTCCACGAGGACAAGGTGTCCGTTTTGGCAAGTGACAGATAGGTGGTCGTATCACACTGCCTAAGTGGACGGCCGCAAGCGGGGCACCGAATGTGGGACAACGTCAATTGCGAGTGATGGAGCTGGGCAGAAACAGAAAATACACGCTCAAATTCTTCGGCAGACCCAGGCCATGGTACATTAATGCCGTTACCACCAAGCGGAACTGACGGTTGCGGCAGGAGCCCGTGGGATGTGCGCAAGCGCATCAGGGCATTTGGCGGAATCCATGCCAATGACTCGTCTTCGTAGAAAGTCAAGTCTGCACATGTCAACTCGTACCTGAGTGTGGGAACACGATGGACACCGTGCATCCTGTGCAGGTATTGCCACAGGCCAGCCCAACTCGGTGTAGGTACAAACGGTACGACGAGTGCACATGTGAGATCATGTGAATCTCCGATCCGAAGAAGAATGTAAGTGACTGACTGACAGGGAGGCGAGTATGATGGCACTATCATGAACATGATAGTCCTGATGGCAGGATCGGATGAGACGGATATAATTTCGTGCGACCGTTGCAAGTCCGAAAAGGCTTCGTCAACAACCGATCTGGGGATCTCGCCTTTGCTCATGCGCATTATGGTGGTTACGCGATTATTCATCATGAACGGAATTACGTTCCTCACACAATCCAACTCCCGATCGGTGAGACAGCGATCATCGTGTCGGGACACCACCACATGGCCGGAACCTCCGTAGCAATCGGGTCTGCTACTAGCGGCGCCAGGATGTCCGTGATGG
>OCZR010191166.1:0-13822 GCA_900234385.1 Anemonia viridis | reverse complement strand
CTCTTCGAGAAATATTGTTACTTCGAAAAATATCTTCTTTTCCCTCAGTCATTAATTTAGCAAATGTGCATGTTCCTTTCCAATATCCTTATACCACGGCCTTAACAACATTGTACTTTCGACAGTAAAATATATCCCTTGTTTCCCACTCAACAGTGATAAGGTTAGCACTCTAAGTAGTGTGACAACACTACTGTTGGGCTTCCTGTGCTTTGTTTACGTGTCCAGCATTTCTCCGGATTTCACTGCTTTGTTTTTATCAGAAAAAAACAAGAATAACAAAACAATGAAATATTCAATTAGATAATAATATAACACTTTAAACATAGTAACAAAAAATCTTCCACTCAAAATTATAAAAAAATAGAATACCACTACTCACATTGTTCTTGGACAAAATTTGTTTTTCTCAAGCTACGCCTCAAAAAGCAATACGTTTATAAGAGCAACTGTTATTCTTAAATATTATTGATGTTCGATTCAAGAAAATTCTATTTTTTGTAGACTTACCTACCTTCTTTCTCAAATTTTCCACATCACATGCTGAACTGAAAACAGCAAAATGTCTCGTGTACACCGGCTTGTATTTTAGGCGGGAAATAGCTTGGAAAATGCGTAAATATGTACGTTTGTACATCTGGATGATGTTTTAGTCTTCTAGATTATTTAGTCAGTGAAATGCAAAGCGTTTAACCGCTAAACAAGATAGTGTGATTTGCAAACTGGACCTTGTACGGCTCCCTGTCCTGCTTGGCTGGCATGAAACCACAGGGATCCCAAAACTGTCGTGAGTTGGTCCTGAGACCAGTGAGACAATACATTTGTTTGACGGAAGGGGAGGGGGGTTGGGGGTGCAAGGCTTGCACTGATTGGTAGAGAACTGTGATTTATTAGTGAACGGAGAACACAAATTTTGTAAAGAATACAAATATAAATCTCACATTCTGATTGGCCAAAACTGATCAAGCTCACGTGCAATATGAGAGCACACAGCACGCATGTTTGCATCGGTTGATGGGATCTTTTCAGTGCCAGGGTTGCCGCTTCGCATAGTGCTTCTCCTAACAATTCTCTCATGCTTTATAACTGCACACAGCACGTGTGCTCGTTTTCTATTTCTTCAATAAAGAGCCTATACATTTTTGTTCTAGGCGCTTTAAGAACATGGATGATCAAATTTGTTGAAAATCTTTTTTGGGGTGAGCCTGAAAAGTGTGATTACCAGAACAAAAAAATATGAGAACATTTTTTTATTTAACATTTCTATGAGATAAAAACAGATCAATTCAATCCCAAAGTGACAAGAATATTCTGTTAAGGCGCAAAGTTTTTAAACTTTATTGGAACAAACAAGAATGTCATTCAGTTTTATCAAATGAAATATATTAATAGAAAGATTAAAATTCTGAATTTTTAGAACATTTTCTATATATTTTCCAATGGATTTGAAATCCAGAACATATTTGAAATGTAGGAGAGATAAATAATAAAACAATCTGGCTGTAGTGATAAAATAAATGCATGATAATAAAAACAATATCAATAATAATAATAATAATGTGGATTTGACATTTTAATGTCCAGAAGCAAGTCACTGTGCACGAAAAAGATTTTTTTGTTTGATCAAGCCACTACCTCTTTCTGCACACTAACCATTAGAGACATTTTACACGCTACAATTTCTCATGAACTTGTCCTCAAAAAATAGTTTTTAAGAGGGTTGGGAATTGGTACAATGTAACTCGAAGGTGACCCGGAAAGCTATAATGTGCAGCTTCAGCCTGCAGGCAAATTTCAAAATACCTAAATAGCTACAGGTAATACCTTCACTGCACTGACAAGCAAATACTTTTCTATTATTATTATTATAGTACATGTCTTCGTTTCTCTTTGAGTCAAAACAATTTCTGGTAATTTCCAAAAATATAATTTTAAACTATAAATCAAAATGGTAGAGAGGAACTACTTCCCAAAGTAGTAGTTTGTTGGTACAAAAGGCATTTTAACAACTTTGGTGGGTATCTTTTTCTTGTAGACTGCTAGCTGTAGTGGTGTTCCGATTTTAGACTTGGGAGTGTCTATGTATGCCATGGCTATGTTCTGCTTCAAACTTGGAGAAGGACATCCACTTGTCACATGACCTGTTCCGTACATGTACAAATATCTTAGTACTGAACTTTCCAATTAGAGGATTTTTTACAATTATTACATGTACCATAAATACATGAGAAATGCTGCAAAATCTCAATTAGAATTAAGGTGGTGCAATTGTTTTTTATAAAAAAACTTGTCTCATCTGGGGATTTTGTTGCAAGAAAATTTGTACAAGAAACTGCCAAGTGTAACAGCAAAAACTGGTTTTACAATTGCAATCTTGTTGCTCTCTTGCCCCAATAAATTATTGTATGAAATCCTACTTTTTGCAAATGATTTCAATAACATTTTGAGAGAGTGATATTACACAGACTTACCAACTTCATTGCCATCTTCATCAAGAACCTTTGTCCCAGCTAAAAGAAAAGATAATTGCAATAATTTAAAATGTAATGAATGCCCTAACAGTTACAGGGCTAGAAGTAGTAGCCAGCCAGTCAGTCTCCTGCTGCAATAGACCATTTTTCAGAAGCACTTTCAACAATATCACAGGTGCATACAGGAGCTGTACATGAAAAAAGAGGCATTTCCTGGCAAGATTGCTCACATTATTGACACTACCCAAAAAAAATGCTGTCCTTAAATGGCATGACAAAAAATCTTTTTTCTGTCCTGTCCTTTCAAGAATATAGCAGGTGCAGACAATGATGAAAAAAGAGGCATTTCCTGGCAAGATTGCTCACACTCTTGACACTACCTGAAAAATACCTCGAGATCATGTCTGCACCCGCAATATTTGTGAAAGTTTCTGTGCATCTCAGAAGTGGTCTACAGGCACTTGATCAAACAAACATCTCTTAGGCCAGTCCTCTAGACTGATTACATGATCATGGTCATGATAATCAACTATTCTTTCTTTTTAAAAAAAGAAAGTTAAAAGTTATACTTAAAAGTTGTATCCATATCCATTAGTCTTCTATTTCCCAACCATGAGAATAATGTGGACGGCGTAGCACATATGAAATACATAGAGTGGATGAAATATAAGTTGTAGTGCTTATAGAACGAGGTTATTCCGGGCGAAAAACCCTTGGAATAAAATTCGGAAAAAATTATTTCAGACCTCGCTGGGATTCGAACCCACGACCTTCGGAATTTGTACTACCGATGCTCTACCAGCTGGGCTAGAGGTCAGACTGAGAGCAGGCCGGGGTGAAATAGATTCCCAGCGAGGTCGGATATTAATTTTTCCGAATTTTATTCCAAGGGTTTTTCGCCCGGAATAACCTCATTCTTTAAGCACTACAACTTATCTTTCATCCACTCTATGTCTTTCCCAACCATTAGACAAAGAAATAGAAATCTAGTGTAGTGAATGACAAATGCTTTGGAATGTAAAGTACCTCGAGCTGGTGGGCCTGTTGACACAAGGCCAATCCTTCTTCGTTTTGGTTTGTCCTTAATTTGCTGCAGAATGATGTCAGCACCAGGAAAATTCCTTTCTGCTCTTCTACGTTTACCTAAAATAAAGAGAAAGCCCGTTATGAATACAGTAAATTACAAATTATGCATGCACACACACAAAAGTATGATAAATTATGGTACCGGTAAGTTACAGTTCTTATTAAAAATCCTTATCAAAAGTCCCAGACAATGCCAATCAAGGGTGGTGAACAGTAGTTGTAATGCACTTGCCTCTTACATGGCCACTGGGATCAAGGGTTTGATTCCTGGACCTGGCATCACATGTGAGGAGAGCTGATAGGTTTCGCCCTATATTCAAGGTATTTTCTCTGGGTGACCTCTAGTTTTTTTTACTACACCATAATGATTATTCTTTACCTATTGTCCATACAAGAACCCCTTCTACTGGTGTAGTATCCTCATCAATATCATTACCATACAAGCAAAGACCTGCTTCCAGTCGCAAACTGTCTCTTGCTCCAAGACCTGATAGTTTGACTTCAGCTTCTTGTCGCCTCAAAAGAGCATTGGTGAGGTCGATAGCACGATCTCTGTCAACTGATAACTATCAAAAATACATAGATTAACATTGGGATCAATGGTAGACTTTTGCAAAATCATTCGCCGAGTGGCCTAAATATAAAGCATGCACAGCCCAACCAGGTTCACAGCCCTGAACCTCTTGTGCTTTGCTCATGATTGCTCAAGTCAATTTGGAGCAAGTCTAGACTGAATGAAAGGTTTTACATAAAGTATTCATTGCTCTCCATTACACTAAAATGTCAGAAAAAAAATGCATAGACAAAACAATTTACAAGGGTCAAACATCCCCCAATGTTTGTTTGTCACACCACCTTCAAGGGCATCTGCAAGGCTCAAACATGTTACCATATCCTGAATTATAAACCTTACTGCAAAACAGCCAGTCAGGCTAGGGTTTATACCTCAAATCCATCCTCTCCTGTATATCCACACCTTGTGACACGTACTTCCCCTATTCCAAACACACTAGTTGTAGTTCCATTCATGAATGTAAGCTGGGACAGATCACCATTCACTCCACTTTGAAGCACACTTGCTGCCTTGGGACCTATAAAACATTGGTTTCATACCACTTTACCATGGCAACGTGAGACAACAGTTGCAAAATGTAAATGAGAAATACCTCCAGACTGATCAACATGTGACCATTCAAGAGGATTGTCCTAAGAGGTGTTTGGCCACACAAGTGCCATTTTTTTTCCAGGTTTAACATACCTTGCAAAGCTACTAAAGCTCTGTCTTCTAATATTTCGACAGCAACATCTTGATCATTACCTATAGCATTAAGCCTATCCTGTAAGAAATCAATATATATTATAATAAATAAAGAATGACGTTGTATGAAGTAACAAAAATATCTGCATGTGCTCTAATTAATGCAAGCATAAACCACACAGGGATTTGCAGAAAGCAAGCATGTCTCATCTAAGAAAGGCAGGACCTCAATATCTTGACTAGGAAGTCCAAGGGAATGGTACACTGCTAGGGAGTAGGCCTGATGTGCAGGTTACTGTACGCAGCACTGCATCTCTCAGATCTAGTCCAGAGCAGATTTCACATGTTTGTGAAAAGTCATGTCATGTGTGGGCCTGATGTGCAGGTTACTGTATTCAGCACTGCATCTCTCAGTCCTAGTCTAGAGCAGATTTCACATGTGTGTGAAAAGTCATGTCATGTGACAAAATAGCAAATGCCAAAATAAACAGCTGTGACTAGAGTTTTTCATATTCATATGGAAACTGCTCTATTGACTTACATTTAAGTGTGCTTTTATTTTATCAGCGCATCCTGCATTGGACACCACATACAATTCATCACCCATCTTGTTTATAATCAAATCATCTTTTATCCCTCCCTGTTCATTCGTAAATAGCGACAAAGTTCCAGTGTTTTCAGCAAGACCTTCTATATCAGCTACAACTAAGCTTTCTAAGAACTTGACCCTGTCTTGACCATGGACCTTGAACTGAAGCATGTGTGATACATCAAATATAACAGCATGTTCACGCGCATGGAGGTGAGATTGCAGCACACCATCTTTATATTGCACTGGCATTGACCAACCACAAAATGGGACCATCTTTCCACCATGTTCAAGATGGAAATCATGTAGTACTGTTTTCTTTAATTCTTCCTGATAAAATCAATAATTCAGGTTTAAGTCTAAGCTTGTTTTCATGTTTCTTACCAAAAGTACACAACAAAAATATTGTTTAAGTATATAAAGGCAGACAAAGTTTAGGCAAAAATTGGGACACAACTAAGGAAAAACAATAAGAGAAAAAAACGTTTTCCCACATTCTCCATGGTGCTCAAACTCTCCATAGTAACGTATCCAATTCATACGTTATATTAAAAGCATCTTTGTGCCTTTTCTTGTTCTATCCACAATCAAGCAAACACACCTTATTTTCAGTCGCAAAACTTCTTTTTTTTCCACAAATAACAGACAGAGAAACCTGGCTGCGTGAAGCTCGAACAACTCCACATCGATTAACCAGCCTCAGGAGAGCGCTCATGATCTATAAGTTATAGTAGCTCAGACTAGGTATATTTTATTCAACAGGTGCTGGTCTTATCCCCGCAAATGTGATTATTTTTGGAGAAAATCCTTGTTTTTTGAGCAAACTTTGGTGTCTTTCTTGCTGTCCACCATTGATGTGAGCACGCGAATTGCAGCGGTATCCTTAGCGCGCATGAGTAGTGAGCACGCTTCTCATGGGAGCTTCAAAAGAATTAATCAGAAGAACGAAAAACTCGTTGAAAAAAACGCCAAAAAATGCTATATCTAGAAGACTTCCTTGAACGTATGTATCTTAAATCTCTAGATGGTTTATCTTTCTTAGTACTCAGTTAATTTTTAGTCCAAAAAGACTAAAATTCAGGACTTGAGGGCGAATTTCTGAAAGTGTTTAATGGCGGCAACACAGTTGTTTCTTCGCGGGGGGTAAACTCAACCTGGGTTTGAGATTTGATATTTTCTCCCCTCGAGTGCGAATATTTTTTTATTTCTTGATAGTTATAGGATTATCGTTCCTTGTTTTTTGTTTTGATTCGATTTTTTCTCTTGTTTTAAGGATTTAAAGAGTTTGTTTTGTTACGTTTTTTCCAGACATGCGCATTGAAGCATCTCAATGCTTGAAGGACAAGACAAACTCGGAAAATACTTGTCGCAAAATATTGAGTCTGGGACGACTTTCTTCTGAAAATTTTCAAACATCTCAAAATATCAATATTTATATTTTTTAATCTTCTTTTTATTAAGCTCTTTGTTATCTAAATATTTTAGAAAAATAATTTTTTATCAACACTTGAGAATCCAAGATGGCGTCTATAAAAAGTCACGTGATAAGCTAGCCTGGGAGAGGGGAGGGGTGGTGGAAAAGAGATTGAAAGGGCAATTTTTTACTCACTTTTCATCTAAAATCAATATTCTTTTTCTGGAGGAAAATAAACCCAACATTTTAATGGTTATTTTTAAAAAAATATCTTAATTAAAAACTATTTTTTGAATAAATTTCATTTTTGGCTGCAGCATATGGTTCTATAAATTTTTTTTTTCAGATGTTTCCAGAAGAAAGCATAAATTTCTCATTTCTGTTTGAGCTAATCATTTCTATAATCATTTCAGTAGACTTTGGCTTCAGAAATATAACATTAAAAAAGGACTGTATTTATTAAGCTGGTACATTAGATATATTGTACATAAAAAAAGAAAATTTTGCACAAAAAGTTCTAATATACAGGTGATGTGGAACATAATAAAAAGTGAAAAAATGGGAAAAAGGAAAGTTTAAGTCACTGTCATCATTTAAAATCACCATTTTTTAATGTTGTACCATGATAGATACAATAATGAATTGGTATGACTGTAGCACTAATGTATCCTCTCCAAAATCCCTCTAATGACACAAAGTTCCTAGGTGATCACGCTTTAAAAATTGACTGTCTTTTCAGATGCAATAAGGAAGTTGCCTTGAATAAGTTTAAAATATTTTATTGAAATTACTTCACTAGTTATTGAACAGCTACCACTAGAACTAAGAGAAAGGTTCACAGAAATGAGAGAAATGGACCTACAAGTGCAAAGTGAGTAAAACAATGTTAGAAGTTTCTGTGTTGGGCTCCCTGTGGTTATGTGACACAGGGAGCCCAACACACTTTTTAATAGTAATTACTTTTAGATTCATTGTTTTGTAAGGGGAGGTGGAAAATCACCTGGGAGTCTTAAATGAAGCCCAATTATTCATGTTGATATAAAATGCTCAAATGTTTTTTTTCCAGATTCTATAGATGATTTAGATATTCGAGTGAAGCAGTTTTTTATGAACTGCAGAAAGGCAAAACCAGAATGGAAAGATCAACAATATAAACAAATAAAGGATGTATGTCTTTTTTACTTCATTACATGTACATGTACCATAGTCTAGTTGTTTCGCCATTTTGAAACACAGTGATGCATTCTGGGAGTTTTCCCTCAGTTGACATGACAATGCATTCAAGATAAAGACGATTGTCATTCTCCACAACAGATATTAATTCCACCATGCATTATCCAATGTGTGTTATAATATCAGTTTTCCATGTGGTTATAGGAATACCAAAAGTCACTTGAAGATGCTGAAGAAAAGGTTACTATAGCAGGCCAGATATATGACCTTGTAAGTCCTATGATCAACTATGATATTACAAGTTAAAGTCAGGGTGCACACAGACTAATATAAGAGTTCCAGTATATACAACTTATATTTTCATGTGAAGAACTTCCACTAGAAGTCCATGTAACCCAGAGTGTTGATTGAATTATGAAAAATATAATAATACTGATTTGTTTTCCTCATAACAGGTAGATAAACACCTTAGAAAACTAGATCAAGAACTGACTAAATTCAAAATGGAACTAGAAGCAGACAATGCTGGAATAACAGAAGTACTAGAAAAAAGTATGGCATTGCATATAAATGTTGCGCAATTTTTTTGCATGAAATGTTCAAAACATCTTATGGTTTTGCAGTGAATGTGAACGTGATTGTGATGGTACCAGTCTTGCATGTGTTTTGTATTCTCCATAATTTGATATTTTTCAGTAGGATCATGTTTCATGGTGTGATGATATTCCATTATAATTATACTGTACAAGTGTCTTTAATGATCATTCTCAAACTGTATTGTTCTTTGAATCATGTTTCTCACTCCCGCTTCTATTTTTCAGGGTCTTTAAGACTAGATGAACCAATAAATCCACCGTCACCGATGCGAAATAATCATTTAACTCCATCATTACAAACATTTAACTCACAAAGTAAGTGGGCCACAGTACACATTATTTACAAAACAATGCTTGACATTGGCCATGTAACCAAGACTATGATCTAGGAATTGAACTTTAAGCTCAGTTCTTTGCCATTGATTAAAGTTTCGGCATAATTTACTCTTCAATTTTCTTCAAGTATCCATATCATGTAATCATTAATATTACTGGTAATGTAGGTGTGGTTGGGGTACCTCATTCCCTGACCTGGAGTTTCATTTGACTGATGGGCTGTCCATTATATCTACTCTATATTTCCCTTGCTATCTTGTTTAGTGCTTTCAAGTCCATATCACAAAATTAAACATTCTTCTTAAATGTTGTGCTAATTTTGATTCCTATTCTCTTTAAGAACGGAAATACAGTCAAGTAGATGTAGTAAGCAATGATATAACCAATGGAGAACATAGCTTATTAATGCCTACATACTCCAGCTACAGTCCACTTAGTTCATACACTCAGATGTCGCCATCTCCTAAAGTATCGACTCCACAGTCACCATCGATATCACCATCCATCTCATTCACAGTTGGTAAGTAAATGTGCATGTGCGGGATTGAAGGTAATATATTATTGTCCATCAGTAAACTACAGCTGTTTATCCTGAACATGGCAAATTTCTTGGATGAGTGGGAAATGACAGAAAAATGCTATATGGTATCTTACTTTAGATGTAACTGTGAGTATGTTGTAGTTGGATTAAACCACTTGCATAGAGACAAGAAGAAGCCCCTTCAGTGTTACGGCATGTTTTATGCTGTGATTAAGTACCATTATGTTTTCTACTTACCATTCTTGATAATTATTGCAAATCCATAATTTATTATAATATTTGTGCTGTAAGGCAGTAACATGTTTCCCACTCATACGATAACCATTCTTATGGGAAGCCATTTCAATGTTAGGCATGTCGTACCGTGTACATGCTGTAAGTCAGTACTGTATGTTTCACACTCATACAATAACCATTCTTATGGGAAGCCATTTCAATGTTAGGCATGTCGTACCGTGTACATGCTGTAAGTCAGTACTGTATGTTTCACACTCGTACAATAACCATTCTTATGGGAAGCCATTTCAATGTTACGTCATGTCGTACCGTGCACGTGCTGTAAGTCAGTACTGTATGTTTCACACTCATACAATAACCATTCTTATGGGAAGCCATTTCAATGTTAGACATGTCGTACCGTGTACATGCTGTAAGTCAGTACTGTATGTTTCACACTCATACAATAACCATTCTTATGCGAAGCCATTTCAATATTACGTCATGTCGTACCATGCACGTGCTTTAAGTCAGTACTGTATGTTTCCCACTCATACGATAACCATTCTTATGGGAAGCCATTGCAATGTGAGGATATGTTTTCCATTTTTCAATAGACTGACTTGGATTGATGTTAGACCATCCACCTCTCAGAGATCCTAATGTCTGAGGGGGTATTGATAACTAATTTATTAATGTATTTTTTAGGAATGCTTGGTGCAGGATCCAATGCTGCAGCTCATGCAATGTCAAACACAGTACAGATGCAACAGAGTAGAAGAGTAGCTAATACATTAAAAACCCCTTACGGCACTTCATATAAAGGCAATACAGACTACTTAGGTAGGTGGCTGCTGTGGTCTCTTCTTGCAAATCATACCTGGGAATACTGGTATTCTCTTTTGGGTGTCATAATCATAAAGCCATTGTGTAACTTAAATGTTTTGATTCCTGTGGAGGCGGTTCATCAGGCAATACTGTATCGTCGAGTCAAATCCATGCCTTGCTGGAAATTTTGACCACTAAGGTTGAGTCAGGTATGATTGAGCTAAGAAATGAGAAAACGACTGAGAAAATATTTTGGCCTGTGATCACGACCATCAAGTGACGCAGGCTGTTATTTTATACCCTGGGGTCAGGTCACAGGTTCTATTCCTATGGATTCAACAATCATGAGAATTGAATTAAATTTGAATGATTTTTTCCCTTGTTATGAACATTTTTTTTCTACAGGTCTCTGGTTTTCTTCCCTGCGGGGGTTAATTGCATACTCAGAATATTAAATCTACAGTAGTATTGTTAATGGGTGTTGAGTGTGTCATACATAAACATTAACCTTTGATCAGGGAGATGTGGCAAGAACTCCTCTCAACTAAACATGGTCACTTCATTATTCCTTAATAGGTACAGGGCTTGGAGTAATACCTAGTAGTAGCACTGCTGGAAGTATTAATGGTCTACAGTCTGGGAGTTACGACACCCCTACCTCCATGCCACCATCCCTCACCATACCTGTCACTCCTGTGGAACCACAGACCCAATTAACTGTTCCTACAGCCACATCATCACAGAGAAAAAATAAAAAGTAAGTGAATGATTGTTGTGCTAAAATTGGAGCATGCAATAGAAATGCATGTCATAAGAAATCCTGGAATTATTTTTTTTAATTAATCATTCTCATTATCCTTCTCAGAAATAAATTGCCGTCTCAAATTGTTGAAGCTGCACCTGCATCAGCTCAAGTTGCAGCACAGGATGCAGCAGAAGCAGCAGCGGCAGTACCTGAGTGGTTTTACGACCCTGATGAACCCAGATACTGTCTATGTAATCAGGTAATGGCTAATGTCCAAACATTTAACTGGTTTGTGATCTGGTAAAAAAAAATTCAAATCCTAAAATTTGTTAAAAGTCATAACTTGGTTTGCATGGGTAATTTGGCCATTTTATTCTTTTGGAAAAAATCCTGACCTGGAAAGGAGATATGAATGTTTTCTCCAACAATATTAATTTTAATTTTTTACCTAATCTTTTTAGGTTTCCTATGGTGAAATGGTTGGATGTGATAACCATGATGTAAGTACTGTATATAGGGTGATGATAATCAGTAGATTATGAAATAATGCAATCTTCTTGGGTTACCAAAGTAAAGGTGCTCTTTCCAGTTCTGGTATTGGTTAACAATTATATCTCATTTGAATTTGAGGCAAGTATTTTTGAGAAATTAAACTCGTATACCGGGGAGTCCATGACCACTGGACGACAAAATGAAAAGTCTGTTGCTTTCACATTTTTTTATTAACTAGCCTTAGCATGATAATACGAAAGTATAAGACTTATAATCAAGCTTTTCTTTATCTCTCTTAAAAGTGTGCAATTGAATGGTTTCATTATGGCTGTGTGGGCCTCACGGATGCACCCAAAGGCAAATGGTACTGCCCACAATGTGCCAGTCAGCTCAAGCAGAAACGAAGTCGACATAAATAACTCAAAAGGCTGGTAGGAATGTCAAACAAGATCCAAGGCTCCTGTGCTGTAAATATCTTAATCAAACCTTGGACATCTTCCACATTCTTCACTCCTGCTAGTAGACCCACTGAATATCACCACCACCCCAAATCAACCATATAGCTCATCAGCAAAGTATCCAAATCAGTACAATGAATTCTGGTCTATTTTGGGGTCATCACACTCTTTAGCAGCTCATCACCACAGCTATTCCAATCTGAATCTATTATAGGAGCATGGGATGTCACTTTTGGGGAAGTGATGCATTCTGGGCCAACTTGGGGGTCATCAAAACTTATAATGTATCCATCTGATATTAGTACTATATGTATGCATGATTACACTGTTGCATCTTATCCAAAATATATCTTAGTTTAATTAGCACGCAAATGTGCAAATCCATTATTAATGAAATCCATGCTGTACTTATATAAACAGCCTTGGGATAAAATAATTATTACAAGTATATACACAAAAATATTGGCTTTTTCCAATTAACAAAGTCAAAAGTCTAGTAAGAATTCATTTCAGAATTCATAATTTATTTCACAATTTTTCACAATAGGTTGCATTCCATTATCTTAATGAATATACACACCACTAACTTCGTTATGTGTTCCGAATGAAGTAGATATTTAAGCCAAGGGGACAGGAAGAGGCCGGGTGCATAATTATTTCTTTTATTCCAGCTCAAACTTTGTATAAATTAACTTTAAGTCAACCACAAACACTGGGTAACTGCGATTGAATGGGGGACGAGGGACGGGGGGAGGGTGTGACTAAATGAAAATGTTGTACCAAAAATTCCAAAAAAGGGCAGAGAATAATAGGATTATAGGGGGACCCTCTAAGATGCCATCCTGCTATTAGTATTCTGTTCTATGAAAAACACACAATCAAATGCTCAAAATGCTCCTTTTTAAAATTGTAAAATTTCTTGTATTGCTGGGTTTCACTCAGACAAGTCTTAGAATTTCATTATATCTGCGCCAAATGGTTGTCAAACACTGAACACCATGTGATGTCAGCCAGGAAGAATTTTATTGAAAACTTTTGATCCAGGGGGAAAACAAATGGGTATATCTGTTTCTCAGTACCCACTGGCTGGGTCTCAAGAGAGCAAAGCGTTCAGGATGAGGGTAGTTCAAACAAATTCTCCTCCCCATTTTACCCCTCCTTATCACAAGTTCCTATGAGAAATTCGTCAGGGCCTGAAGTTGGAGAAGGCGAATGTGAACTGTTGGAAAAATTAAGGGATCACAATACAAGGAATTTTACTGTGATGAAAGCTGCCTTACAATACAAAAGTGACAAAATGGGGTATTTTGTATGGGTATTATGTCAAATATGTATGAATAAATTCCCATTACAGTGAACATGCAAATTCTCTAGGTTCTCCATGTGCATTAAAGATTGATCGCATATTTTTGTCAATATGAAAGATTGAGAACATGAAATAGTACAATGTATCAATATATTTATACTAAAGTAAGAAAAAGGAGCCAATAAATGAGGTTCATGCTTAGCACTGTGTCTTCCATTAAATATTATTATTGCTGATGATACTTTTTCACATATGACAAGAAAGCAGTGTGCCACAAGGTTCTGGCACACACCACCAGAAAGCAGTGTGCCAC
>OCZR010190635.1:6131-27649 GCA_900234385.1 Anemonia viridis | reverse complement strand
TCATTATAATTATAGAATGGCTTGGATTAAAGATGAGACATGTTCTCTGTTATTCCGAGTTTCATGCTTTCGCATTCATCAGACAGACTTTTTTAATTATAATTATATATATATATGTTTTGAGCTTCTTTTTAAAACTGTTCATACTATTTGTATCAAGTCTCATCTTTTCAAGGAGAGTGTTCCATAGAGCTGGACCACATACAGAAAATGCCCTTAGCTTGCACCGTATGATTCTAAATTAAATTTAGGCACTAACAATATTCCTTTCTTGGATGATATTAGGTTACGAGATGGTTGGTACCTATGTATTAACTGATTTAGATACACCCAGTTGCAAGAAGGTTGTCATAGGAAGAAAGAACTTTGGTAATTTAGTGAGAAAGGATTGTAATTAAAAGACAAAAGAATTCAGCTCCAGTGATTTTCTTTTGTCTTTTAATATATTCCTTTCTCACTAAATTACTAATGTTCTTTCTTCCTATGACAAACTTCTTGCAACTAGTTGTATATTGGTGAAATGCCATTTAATGCTTTATATAGTAGAAGAAGTGTTTCATATATACTTTATGCGTTATTCTACTGGGAGCTAAAGTAGCTCCATTAATACTTGAATAATAACAGACGATGAAAATGTGTAGGTGATACTGACTGATGGGTGGATATTTAGATGGGTGTATTTCCCATAATGCTTTGCATTTCTGGGGGGCAACAAAAACACAAGAAAAACCACCTAATACACTTAAGCATTAGTTAGAATTCACGTAAATCAGAAAGAAAGAATATTGAACAAGTTTACGAGCAAAAGCCATGGAATTTCTTAGTTAGTCTACACTGTCTGTAATACCAAACGTTACTAGACATTCTCCCATACGTGTGGAATTAACTATGATACTCTTATACTGGGTTTCTAAAAATCTTTTTAGCATCTGCACTAAAAGTTTTGAATTTTTGAACATTTTTTGCCATAATTGTCCCCCAAAAGCAAAGCATTATGGGAATGTGAAAGTGGTGGAGGAATGGTAGGCTTAAGAAAATGAGGGACTAGATTATAGCGCGGACACTAACATTTTTCAAACTTTATTTAATGGATTATCCAATCACGACAATGTTTACGAGCGAGTTCTATATTTTTAGCTTTCTCATGGGAACTACTGAAAAACTAAATAACATTAATTATATCGTGTATTCTGATTGGATGATGCCTAAAAGTTGTTTCATTCCTTTTAAGAAGGAAATTGCTGATTGGATAGTTGTAAAAATGTTGAAAAAATGTTGAAAAAATGTCAGAAAAAAACTCGAAGTGTTCATGGCTAGAGTGTCCGCACTGTAACAGGTTCGGATAATTAAAAAGTGCAATAAGAATAATCATGGAAAAGAAATGAGCAGCTTTGCTCTAGGTGTAAATGAATAATGACAGTTTAGTTTGGTTTTCTATTAAAAGAATTATCTTCCGATATGTTATATAATCTGCGTAGGAATAAATAAGTGAACATTGCATGCTTGAAAAATGCAAACTCTATCATTTTTGAAGGATTGTGTGCATGACGAGTTTTGAAAAAAAAATAAAAATAAAAATAAACAAAAAATACGAGGCAGTACAGGTTTCCAAAATCCTTTCTAATTACACCAAATTGCCTTTAATCTCAAGGTTACGAACGAAAGAACGAACCTTGGAACATCACCAGGGAGCCAAGAAGTCTGGAATCTTCATAAGTACTCATATCTTCTAAACTAATGCATTCATTTCATTTATTATGCAGACCCCTCTTGCTTTCTAGCACTTATTAATTGATCTAGAACTTTTAACTTATGATTGATATTCTCATTACATATCTAAAATCTTTTGCTAGTAATCTCTAGGATAGAAGATATTAAGTATATTGTGTAGTTAATGTTTTTTCCTTTTATTAATCGAAGATTATCTTGAGCTGAAAAGTGAATCAGTGTCTGTTCATCTCGTAATGCAAAATTTAATGTACAGAAGATGAAATTGTCTTGCAGTTATCTAAGTTGTCTTTTCTCCAAACTCTTCAAAAGTCATTTCAGCTAAACAGTTTTACAAAAACCCCAAAATGTGAGCATTATGTTAGCGGAACTCTCTGCAGCTAATCCGCAAATTAAATTAAACGAACTTAAACATCGTTGAATATTCATGTAAAATATAAGAATGTCACTAACAAAATTGTTTAGCAAGTTATATTCGATGTTGGTCTATTCAGCATTCGCAAATTAAATCTATAAAAACCTTTATCATAGACCCATTTTTTTAAATTGAAAAGAATTTGTAAGTGCTAAAAGATTTTTTCTCTTACGGGAGGCATTGCCTAGCAACCCCCAAGACTAATTTCCTATTTCAAACTGACGAGTTAGATAAAGAATAAAGATGCCATGGCCAGACAAACGCACTTAAAAATGCTGGCATGTTGAAGACTGATCGTATGGCCGAAACAAAACTGATCTGCACTTCAAATTCAATAAAAAATAACAAATCATAAATCAATCTGTCGATCTAGCATTAGATTAAAGATTGACGAAAGTTAGACATAGTAAAGATCGTGATCTCGAGCGCCAGTGCCCCCACCAGCACCGCCATTTTAAATTTTCCATTGGATCTTTGCTGGTGTAAGCGTTTTGCTCCTAGCTTTTTGTCAATTTTCGCTTATATTTGTTTCTGGATTCTTGTTCTCTAAATCGCAGTCACAGTCTCAAGCGTGATCGAAATATTAGTATAAAGAATAGGCGGAATAAGCACAAGATTGATCGCTTAAACAGCCACCCGTTGCGTTCTATTGGATCAACTTAGGATAGCGCTATTAGCGCGAGTCAAAGCAATGGATCAAATGAAATGAAAGTATCTGCATAATTATAAATACATGAAATGCATGCGTATTGGATCATTAACAAGAAAGCTTCTATATTTGTATGGTTATGCTTCGAATTATAACTATATTTTGGTGCTTCGATTTCCGGGGACTCTTTTGTGTTTTACACAACTGAATAACTCAGGGAAGTTCAAGACTGTGCAAGATTATACATGTATTCAAGATAGATTCAAGTCATTACTTTTTAGAGATGGAGATAAATAGGGGGGTGAGAGAGAGAGATTGAGAGAGAGAGAGACAGACAGAAAGAGAGAGGGACAGAGGGACAGAGGGACAGACAGCGAAGCGAATTAATTCATCAACCACACATTCAATATGGCGCTGCTTAGCGTTCAAATGTCTTCGAAGAAACGCTCCAAATTTATTGTGCCAACGCTTTTTCTTCCAAAATATCTCCCTATTGGAGAAAAAACGAGATGTCTTTGTCAAGCAAAGATGAGATATGTCAATATAACTATCTATGTGGGTATTACCAACAGTTTGCTCTCAAACACCGGGCGTTCCCATTCTTCTCCAAGATTCAAACTGATAACCTACCCACGAAGATAATGACTAGAATTGGAAGAAAAGTCTGTGGATTTTCTTCACAACAGCTTCAAGTCCCAAGTGAAAATTGTGTTTACCAATACATTTATAAGCACTTAAGCAGGCTTCCAACCAATTATAAGAGAAGCGAGTCGCGTTATTATAAGTTGTTTTCATCAGTAAAGAAAGAGCGACTGACGTCAGCTCGATGGGAATGGTCTACATCGTTGATCCTATCGAGTAATGTCATTCATTATAAATAAGATTTCATTTATAAATTCTTTACAAATATTTTGTCGATTTTTTTTCAAAAAAAATTATATTTACTATAAACTTTGAAAGAATTAAGATAAATGCAACTAGATAAAAGTGATCGTCGTGTTTTCGCGTCGTTGAAGTGCGGAGATCTAGAGTGTAAATGACACTAGGAAAATTAGTGGATGTCAGATGTCAACGATTCATGAGATGTAAATTGAAAAGTGCTTTTCTTAATGATTCGATTCAGAGACAAAGATAGATACAAAGAGAGACATACAGACAGAGAGAGGCAGACAGAGAGAAAGAGAATGAGCTAGAACGAGAGAGAGAGGGAGAGACAGAGAGACAGAGAGGTACAAAGCGAAAAAAAATTTTTTAGCTTTTAGCAAGTCCATCTAATGAAGAAATAAGTCTTATGATTCACACAAGTAGAACAAAGTGCTTTTCACATCATAATTCCAATTAGGAATCCTTGATTTTATTACCCAATCTCCTTCTAATTATACAGTGTTCCGAAGTGCACATTTGAGTTTTGAAGGAATATTCTTGGGAATATTAAAGAAGTCGCGCGCTCTAGAGATCGGATTTACAGTACAAAACACAGAATTCATCGATGGAAGATAGCATTAACATAGTTTACATGGATCTAGGCAGGGATTTTCACTGTTAGGTACAATTGGCATAATCAAGTTATACAGGAACTTTGGGTCCTGATTGGTTGTCATGGGTATTCGTGTCGCAGTTCACCCGCTTATGAATAATAACTATGACAGGTGCAGAAGAGGCTATTATTAAAAAAGTCGCCAACAGCAGCAAAGGACAACGACGGTACATGATAATATTTCTTTAGAACAACTCGCTCGGGGCTATCTAAGCCATGGGATTTTCCTCGAAATGTTCAAGGTTTCACTATGATCAACGCACGGAAACACAGTAAATGTATTCTTGAGTGTTTGCCGTATCTTTTCCATAGTGCTAATGCGCTTTATGTAAGGTCTTTGTAATGCTAAAATGTTTGGAAGATAGGATTCATTCTGTTGGTTGAATGCCTGATCGTATCATACCATGCCCTGCCGTAAATGTTGTTCTATGGCCAAGTCTCCTGATGAAGACATACGGTCAGATAGTGATATTTCTGTTGAACGAGAAGAAATCTTACTACCATCAAACCGCAATGGTCGAGTTTTGAATTATGAACAGATAAAACAGCGATCATCGGATGAAAATGATGTAAAGACTAAAACAAAAGAAGAATACGGGAGAAGAAAGATACGAGAAGTTACCAATTATTACATCTCGCACTGTACATTACATGGATTTCATTACGTTTTCGACACGAAGTCTATATTACGGAAGATTCTGTGGCTAAGCATTCTTGCAGCTGCTGGTGGCTTCTTCTTCAAGGAAGTTAAGACAAGTCTGTATCAATATTATCAATATCCTTTTACGACAATGTCAACGATAGAGTATCCAAGGGAATTGGCATTTCCAGCAATAACTGTTTGCGATTTCCACGATGTTCGAAAATCACTGCTATCAAGCAACGCCAGTCAAATGTCGGAGGTCATTAAAGGATCCTTAAAGCAGTTAAAAAATACATTATTGTACTGTGCACTACGGCATGGATATGGCAAACCTTCAGTATTTCAACCTGAAGATTTCGATGTATTTTATTCTTCAGAGGGACACACTTGTTTTACCTTTAATTCGGGGAAAAAGAAACCTGTCATTCATGGTGATAATGTTAGTCCAAAATTCGGCTTAGAATTCATTCTCAACGTCCAACAACCACCTGGTAACGATGTAAGAGAAAGCGGGTTCAGGTTTATTCTTCATCAACAAAATGACTTACCGCTAACAAGAGAGGGGTTTCGAGTCTCTCCAGGTTATGTAACCTACGTAGACCTACATCTAGCGAAGGTAAGTGCTATCTCAGAAAAACTTAAGATTATCTGCCAAACAATCGAGTGCTGTCTAAATATTGTATCTTCGTAGTATTCATGGAATAATTTCACCTGGTAGGGTTCCAATTTGGTTTGTTAAGACACAAGAGATTTTTGTTTTATGGTGAGGTTTTGATGAATATGAATAACTGTGGTACAATTTTTGTGTAATTGTGATTGTGAGAAACTTGCTGTATTTTAATTTCTTGTTATTGTAAACTCCGCGGTCAAAGAAAACGCCATCGCATAGCGGGCTATCGCAAAATGCGCTATGATTTCTAATAGCACAGATCCGGATTGGCAATTCAAATTTTCCCAAAATACTTTACTTTCGTTTTTCAAAATAATAATTAATTTTGCATTTAGAATTTAAAAAATCAGGATTATAAACATGTATTTTATTGGTTTTTAATGTTGGTCTAATTGAAAATCGAAGAAAAAGCCAATCAATATAGCATTCTTCAGATTTATCTAGGTTTTTTGCTACTTTTCATTTCATGCCAAGCTTGTGAAAAAAAATGCCTTAAGTTACTTCTCGTAAAAGTTGGTCTTCGCATAACTCTCATAGCTTTCCGCTGTAGTAATCGAGCATGTCTTGCGTATAGTGTAATTTCGACCAAGCAATTACTGGGCTAAGTAGGGGAGCTTCTTGTTTAACAATGCTTCCCCACAGTCCATGTAAACAAAGTGTTTTACTACATTGAGTTCTTAGATCGTGTTTTCAATATTGCGTTCTTAAAGATCCCCTATCTATTGGTGCAACATATTTTCGGGCTCTTTCGAACTCAAACAGATTGAGATTTTTTTAGATAAGCCTTACATTAAGTTCATTGATAACTCAACGCGGTTTGCAAGCAAATTTGAGCACCATGATTTCATTAATAATAGATAGCTTATAGTAAGGCTTTAGCATTTATTAATAATTCGATTCTATTCGTTCTTGTATTTTTTCAATGACAGTCCAGTTAGATTTGTCATTCGCTGTGTTTTAATATATCGGTTCGTCGCCATAGACAAGCTTTAATGACCGACACTTTCGATGGCTTTCTAGCGGACTTATTGATGTCTCTTCATTTAAAGTATCCCTCAAAATTTTCTTCAATTTAAGCCCATTTAATCAAAAACATCAAACCACAACAATTATTCCACGGAATTAAACCAGCAAAAAAGTGTGCGACGAATTATATTGAGTAATTTGCTTATAAGCAAAAAGGATTCGCTCATAGTTTTTCCTTTTGTACCACGTTCGCCGACTTTGGTCGCCGAGTTGAGTGACGCGTACGTATACGCTTTCCTGTTTGGCTTCGAGAATGATTACTTTATATTTTAAGCTACCTTTTTAATTTTACTGATAACGAAAGTCTTCATCTTCTTGCTTGTGTAGGATAGCTGTTAACTTCATTACAGGCTATTATCTTCAAATGAAAATATTCTTATCTCATCAGTTCTTTGTGTCGGAAGTTGAAGTGTAATTTTTAACAATTATAAAACCAAATTTTTAATCTTAATTTTTTCTTTTTAAAAAAAAATGTAGTTAAATCGCTTAAAAAAAAGCCTTAAAAATAATTGGCTAATATACAAAATGCTACAGGTTAAATTCCGATTGTGTGACGAATTTTAATGTATTTACATACTTTGAAGTTTCAAAAACTGCAGTTAAACAAATTCGCCTCCCATACTTTTGAAATATCTGTATTCAATAACTTATGGCAAACGTTGTTAAGTTGCTGTAGTCCGTTAAGTAATGATTTTTCATAATTATCTTTAAAGAAAGCTATCTTCCCAGATATTTAACGTTAAGAAAACGACTCCAAAATGAAAATGACACTCAGGTGTCCGTATTATGCACTTATTCCAAGGTTAATAGATGTATGATATACTTGTATGGAGCCACCAGAAAACTGACTGAGTCGTCTATTTATAGAATCTTATCATCACGTTAACTGAAGTATCAAGCTGTTACTCTATGACACTATTATTGTTATACTTATCCCAACTTATCCGAAGACTAATTTCAGGGATGATAGTTGGTTAATGTGGTGTATATAGCATAAGTGGGTAGTTCGACCTTGAAGATTGTCATATTAAGAAGTATTTAACGGAAAAATGCTCGATTTATTGAGCCATAAGAACGACGTTGATTACAATAAGAGCAATTTTGAAGTCTCAGAAAGTAGTTATTAGTGTAAGAAATATAATTAAGTCATTTTAATTGTACCTCTTGCCGAATTTTTAATTGGTTCTAAAGCCTCAGACACGGCACATGTTTTGTCAATACATCGGAAAAGAAATCCGTCCGAAGCTTATTATGAAATCATATGTATATATATATATATATATACACAGACAAACACCCACATAGAGGTAAGTCAGAGTGTCATTCGGTTGAGTAAGAAAAGAAGCTTCCAGAAGGTTCTCTGTTTATTGAGAAAGGATTTAAGTACTTTTAATTACAGTATCAAGCTGTTGATAGAATTATCCTCTTAATCCACATACAAATAAGGAACCTCTTAACACCATTAAACTACAAATCTCCCACACGTGAGATAATGAACTATGGATCGGTATCTTTAAAGCTAAATTATGATAGAGATGATTCGAGTTATTAGAATTTGGTTTTAGAGTCAGTCTGATAAAACATAAAGCTAGGATCATTATTTGGCTTATGACGACAGTATTGTTTGTTTTTTTTTTGTTTATTTTTCAGTATAAGAAAAAGTGTTTTTCATCACAGCATCAGTCCATTTTTGTTTCTAATAACACTATTATTATAACAATAATATTAATAACATTATTAATATTATTACTGTTATTTCAGGCTAAGAAACGTCGCCTTGTTGAACACCACCAAAATCTTTCATCTTGTTTCGATTGAATTTGAAGCCTATAGTTAGAAACGTTTTTCAATAGGTGGGCTTCTGATGACGTAGTTTGCTAAATGTTCGAAAATTTCAAGCTATGATAAAAATTTTCATAAATGACAAGAACTCATCGCATTTACCTATATCTGAAAAGTTGAGGCCGATTGCTTTTATAGTTTAGGAGATATTAACAATTATAATTTAAGAAAATGTACAGTAAATGTATGAGTGGTTCCGTCCGTCATACATGCATGGCTAATAAATATATTAAAATAATCACATGCTTCTATTAAACAAAAACTGCAAGGCTCATTTTGATTTCATATGTCAAGTAGTATTTGATTGAGAACGAATACAACACATGAATTACGCCGAACGGTAATAAATTCACAACTTGTTGAGTGTTTTTGTGTTTGATACATATAATTATTTACAAAAGAATTGGTTTTGAAAGTTCTGCTTTGAGTGAATCAAGTGACTCCTCAGAGGGCAGTTCCTGTCATGAAGTAACAGAGGCCCCACCTGATGCTACCTTCTCACGACTAATGATGACTAATGGACAGAACGGAAAAACGCTGATGCACATACTTTGTCGATTTTTTAAATAAACTGACCGTGTAACTCTAAAACTTGAAGCGATTTAATTGAGTCACTGTTGCACCAAATTTGTGACAAAGTTCTGTCAAACTTAAGTAAAGCTACTCGGAGATATTGGAGGAAATGTCAACTTTTTTGCTGATCAAAATAACACCTCTCCCAAAGTACAAGGCTCAATATCTCAAATGCGCATCGATTAAATTTTGGACGCATTTAATATATTATTCTTTAGCCCCAAAAGAGAGTGTTTGCAAAATACTGAGCTTATTTACGTATATTAGGTCTTATTACGAGAACACAAAAATCGTTTTTTCTGCCCTGTCTGACTAATGATATTTCAAGTGAAAAAATTGACTAATGACGCTCCCCTCTGAGGCTCCAGCCCTACCCCCGATAATAAACGTACCTTCCCTTAGATTTTTTTTATGTAAACAAAACACACACCTATTTACACTGAAATTAAGTTTGTTGGCTAATTTACATATCTATTGTTCTGGACTGACAAGTTTCCTCCAAACGCTTGCAGTATCGTGAAAACGAGATCAGTCAAGGACAATAGTTATTGAAGTTGATCGTCATACTTGAATTCGGTGTATACACCTATTTCAAAAAACATTGTCGGGTGAAAATCTGAAATCTGTGACCGAAATGAATTATGGGAGCTAGAGAAACTTCTTTTTTACACTTTAAAATCAAAATACATCGCCAAAAGGTGGTTGTTTATTAAGATATTAACTTGTTGTGAAGTACTAACTGGACAATAATTAATTTTCCTTCGTTTTTGATTTAAAAGCTCACAGTCGACAATTCATTTCGGTCACAGTTATCAGATCTCCGACTGACAAGGTTTTTTGAAATTGGTGTATATGAAAACAACATACAGTGCACTTCGGACGTAAATAACTTTTTTTACTTATAACAGTAATTCACCAAAAATACTTATGTATCAATTTTGTCTTTCTTCTAACAGGAGAAGAATTTGCCATATCCCTACATCACCAACTGCGGAGGAAAACCACTCAAGTATTTTAAGAATTATTCGCGTAGTAATTGCTACCTAGAAATGCTGACAGATCATGTCATTAAAAAATGTAACTGCAGAAGTTGGTTTATGCCCAGTAAGTATATCCTTCTTGAATAGACCTTTCCCAAGATACGGCCACACGTACAAACATTCCCGGATGTACTTGCCAAAGCCTCAGTTTGGTTACATACTATCGGGATATGAAGTTTCGTAACACTTGCCGACATGGGTTTTATTGGATGGTTCAACAATAAAACGCTAATTTAGCAATACGATTCTTGGCTCATTAGCTCCTTAGAGACTTTGATTGTTTTATCATCCAATAAGGTACCGGCTATTGGCCAGTACATCCGGAATCATGTGCATCTGACCATCTTGGAATATGGTTGAAACTAGATAAACTAGTTAACCGCGTCGGTGTTTGGAATAGAACAGTAGGAGAATTGAATTGACTTGAAACACCGTGTGGTACTGATGTTTATGAACATATCTTGGGAAAGGCTTATTAACTGATCGTTTTTACGTATAGGGTGGGATCGAGGGCAGAGCTGTCAAGCCTAAAGATGAGATGACTTTTTCAATAGCTTTTGTTTTAAATACACTAAATTTTTGTGTGTGCTATTTTGTCATCCAGAAGTACCAAATACCTCTACGTGTTCAGTGAATACTACTCTGGAGTGCGTTTGGCCTTCGTGGGGTAAGATATTGGATTATTATTAGTGATTTTTAATAATTTTAAAGGGAAATGCTTACCAAAATATAATGTCGAACCCTTTTTCTAGTTGACCTTGAGTTTGCTGTGAAGGTCAACTTAGCTGGAGAGGTCCCCAAACCATTCATACGGCTGTATGTAAATGAGATAACAAGCATTGTATGGACCCGATAGCCTCGCTTGGACGATTCCAAAACAAAAGGAAAATTGTATTGCGGGCTCAGCTATTGTTTTTTATTTTTTACAGAACGTTTCGAGGGAAGAAGCACTTATATGTGTCCGGAAGACTGTATGAAAACCACGTATGACGCCAAACTCTCGTCAGCTTTGTTTATGCCACATAAACTTCTTCCTCTCAAGGAAAAACACTCATATCTACTTTATCCTAAAAACATTCCCAACGATACCAAGGGAATTCTGGATTATATCATGTAAGTTATTATAGAGTTAATTTTTTAAATTATGGTAGAAACTAGTATGAAAACTAGTGTTCACTAATGAAACAATGAGTAGATAATAAATAAAGCAAGTTCTTACACTGATATAGGTTTTCTTGGGTTAGGCTTGTTTTCCGATTTCAGTCTACGTGTCATTCCCTAGAGTATAGTTTCTTTGTTTTACAGTTGTGCATGAGACAAATGAGTATGGACATATCTGAAACAGAATATAGAGCGTTTTCATGTGACGTCATAGCGGCCATGTTGGTGTACCCAAACAATACGTTTTCTCTCCTCTGGGAATTGAACTCTATTTTCATGCAAAAACTGTGCAGAAAATTTTTATTGTTTGGTACACCAATATGGCTGCTTTGTCACGTGAGTGAAAATGCTCTATATATTATATTCTCAAGAGAATGAATGAATGAATGAACCCGACCCAATCACACGAGAATGATACGTGGTGTGAAATTATAAATAACTACAACCGTTAGAGGCTTTGCAAACATCACTCGATGGCAGCCACAACAGGAGGCACAACATTAGAGTCTTTTTCCACTGAGAAACTGAGTTATTTCTCATGTAAATCAGATTAGACCAGATTCAATTGATCCTGCCTCCTGTCATGCCTGTCATCACGTGATGGTGCAAAGCCTCTATAAGCCAAGGTGTTGACAAAATCCACCCTTTTTGCAATAGCATTGATTTACATATATATAGATATTTTAAAATGGTAGAGAAAAGGAAAAATACTTATAGGAATGACACCTATATTGGCTCAAACAATGCGTTTTAATTCCCATTTGCGCTGGCTTCGAGGCGTTTCAGAACGTTCCAAACAAAGGTTTTTGTTCTCTTGGGAATAAACATGGCCGTCGTGCCCATTACAGCCGAACTTGACTTGCCACTAACTTTTTCATATATTTGAATTCTTATTTACAGGGAAAACTATGTAGTAGTATCGCTGTATTTTGATGAGTTACGTCTTGATATCATCGAGCAGAAACCGTCCTATGGTTTCTATAGACTTGTAGGTAAGGGAAAATTGAAGGTTACAGAGGAATGTGGAGGAAAGCTCCAGCAATTTTCTCAACAGCTTGTTTCTCAATGCTTGACATTATAGCGTTGTAGGCTGCTGAAGGACTTTGTTACACTGTGCAATATTCTCAGCAACTTGTCTTTCAGTGCTTTAAACTGTAGCGAGGTGAGGGGTTACGCTGCAATGCGATGTCAACTTGAAAAATATGCCACAAAATTGCGAGAAAAGTTGCTGGATGAATGATACATTGTAGGATGTCGTTGTTACTAGTTGCGGCATCCGTTGCATTAAAACGCGCAATCTTAAGCTGTGCAAATCTCCAGTTGCAAAAGAAGATCGCTTGTTGAAACCGGCCCTTCGTATTTGTATTCATGTGTGTTCTCCTTAGTACAGTTGGATAATAAATTGCACATATAGTCAAAAGTGATCAATGTTTCTTTTTCCTTCCTCAGGTGACGTCGGTGGTCAGCTTGGACTTGTCTTAGGGGCTAGTGTCATCACTTTATTAGAAATTGTTGACCTCGTTATTATGTGGGTATATGTTTGGTTTAAAAGCAAAGCAAAAAATAGATCATCAAAACAAAAATAGCAATGCCCGATTAGGTTTATAAAGATATAAGAGGTTTTCTAAAAGTGGATAACTTCCTATGGAAAGGAGTCGTGTATAACGCCGGCAGTTCAAGCTTTACTCGGTGCCCTTATAACCGACTGCATTTTACGAAAACGTCGACCGGAGAATATTGAAAAAGAGCAATATTTTCGAGCGCGACAACCCAGTCGCCATGTGAGAAAAGAGTTCAGTTGTGATAATCCAGCTGACAAAAAGATGGAAGGTATCCCAAAGCTCTAAATATCTTGCATTGGGATATACGCTTATATATTTCAATACTTCCATCTAGAAAAGTGTAGAATGGCTCAAAAGGGCGAGACGGTGGCTTTCAGGGTATTTATGGGATGCAACTGAAAACGTACACCAACCATACCGGAATACGAAGAAATATTATTAGAAATATATTGCAAAATAAGAAGAGGAGTTTGTATGAAAAGAAATAGCGACTTGTTTATAGATTTATGGTCTTAATTCACATTTGGCGTCCCTTTCTAAATACAACCATAAACGTGAGCTTTGACTTGAGAGGTGCAATCGGTTGTCTTGTTTTCTGCCAGCCTCGTAATATGCTACTTGTGTGGGTGCGTGACAAGAGGGGGATGTTAAACAATTTCTTTAGAGCTATCTTGGTCCTAACTAAGGTAGGCTGACCCTACTGCAATTCATGCAGAGCTAATCGTTTGTTATTGGCATCCCTTAGGAGACGAAAACAAAGGCTTAGCGCTTGGGTCAGCCTATCTTGTGTAACGTCTTTTTTTGGTAACTTCAAAACCTTCTTATTTGAGTGATACTGCTTTAACATGACAATGCTTTAAGTCTGATCACAACGGGAAATTTTGTAATAGGCCAAGGGTCTACTTCTTAGCTCATGGTTACGCCTCCTGAACTGGTCCTTCTCGCTAAATCTTCTGAAGTACCAATAGCTTAAAGACCAATTGCCACTTACCGTGATGCACCGCGGTAGTCAACGAATTTCGTGGTCTAAAGATTTATAGGAAGCTTACAGAATCCGTTTCCATCGTGACAATAAAGTAGGAACAACACTTCTTTGTGGCTTCATGGATGACTTAAGTGTTTACTCAGAACGTTGGAGTTTCTATTTTTATCTGCTGTGAATTTTTTTTCCGATTGTTGGAGATATCAAAATAAACAAATCAAGGTGCATCACGGTAAGTGGCAATGGGTCTTTAAGTATTTCTTTCTAAGTTCTATTTTTATGAGACGAGCTAGCTATAACATGTTCTAAATACTGACAAAGTTTTTGTATCTATTGAAGATTCTTTCCGGTTTTAATAAAACTAATATAGTTTAACTTAAAAGAACTACCTCTTGCAATATTCTTGTAAATATACAAAGTAAGAATAGAATAATCGTTGAAACATTTGTGGTATCTTATAAAAAGGGAAGATTCAAATGAGCCGACATTTATTATTAAACAACTGTTGAAAAATATGAATATTTGTAATTTGTGTCTAACTCTAATTGAAAAGGACAGGCGGTGTACAATGATAATACGCCGCCTTCGTCTTATGTGGTCATGGATTAGAACTGAGATTAGAATCGTTTGGAAAGGCGCGTGCGTCCATGAAAAGCTCACGAAAGTAGCAAAATTGTTTCAAGCGCGTTCGAACCGAATTTTAGTGCATATCACTGAATTGAAAGAGATCTTAGCTAAATGATCAGTGAAGCTCAAACTCAAATCATTAGTTTGTTTCAAGTCGACGCCTTGTGGGTCACGTGAGTAGGAATGAGTTGAGGGGCTACTAAGTTCATGGGCTTTTACACAGTGTGATGGTTGGATCCCCTTGCCTACGCTTTGGGGCGCGCATTTCGGAACGTTCCAAACAAAGGTTATAATTGCTCTCAAAGGAATAAATAATAGGCGTCTTGAAAGTCAGTTTTGTTTCCAGGAATGTGTTTACTTCATGTATGTTTTATAACGTCTTCCACAAGCCTGCTACACAAATTTTGCGCTGCCTTTAAGGGCGTGTAGCAATTTCTAAGTTGCTGTATGGATTCTTCAATGTCTCTACACAGGCTCAGTGAAATATGAAAAAAATTCAACTTGAATTTTTAGATTTATAGGCATAAGACTCATGTCTGCACATTTCTCGGAAATCAGACAAAGTTTTGATGCAAAAAGATACGATTGAAATTTATATCCGTCCAACAAATCAAAAGGTGCGGGCCTTCTTAAATTACCTGTCAACTCTTACCACTGGGGCCTCGTGTTCGATTCCTGAACTCGGCATAACATGTCGGTGTCTCTTCCTTGATTCGATGGATGGGTGGTTTAGAGATGTAACTTACTCCCTCCAGGAAACCAAACCAGTTGACTTCCGAATCGATGTATGAGCTAGTTGAACGTGCCATTGTCCATCCCTTGCGTTGTTCCTCTTAGCTCCTTCTTGAAAGATAAAGCTTCTTTTGGGAGATTGAAACCTAAATAGACACAGAAAATGTGCAGGCAATTGTAACAGACCATTAAGTTAAGGTTAATTTTTAAGTGCCAGTTATTTTTAAGCGTCATCTAAAAAATATGTGCCTTTGAGTGTCCTATCGACCATTACGAGCAAACTAAAATAGTTGAGTTTGTGGTATCTGAAAATGAATACTTAGTTTTTCATAATTCAACACGAAAGAAATGGGATACTCTTTGCATTAATAAAGATATTTAACACATGCACTAGCAATTATGAACAGACAAAAAGGAGGAAATGCCACGCACTTTTACATCTGAGTTGTTGTATCAGTAAAAATAAATTATGTTTTTGTATAATGGAGCACGTAAGAAATGAATCACTCTTTGCATTATATAAAATATTCAATACTCACACTAATGAATATGAGCAGATAGAAAGGAAAATAAACGTCATGCACTTTTACAACTGAGTTTGTTTTACCTGTACGTAAATAAATAATTAGTTTTTTTGTATAGGATACTCTTTGCATTAATATTTTAAAATATCCCATACTTACACGTTATTCAAAAGGCCTTTCATCTTTAGATGTAATTCTTTTTTCCATATAAAATAAGTATGTCCTTTTTTTGCGAAGTGGAACACGAAAGAGATGAGATGCTCTTCAAGGGCGGATCAGGGGAGGGGCAAAGTGCTGCTGTAGGCCCCCCTTCCCCAGCCTCGTTTACCCCCCTTTGCACCAACATTTCCCACCTAATCTTTTATAATTTCGAATACCAGCTCCCCCCAACTGGTGTCTTGCAAAATTTTGTCAAGCCCCACTATATTTTTTGGCTTGATCCGCCCTTGCTCTTTGTATTCAGAAATGTTCAATACAAACACGTATTTTTCTTCTTATCTTGGGAGTAACGTTTTGGCCAGATCAGACCCATTTCCTGTTTTCGGCCCGGTTTAAACGTCGCATTTTACATGCGCCGAATCTAATGCAATGGAATTGAAACAATAGATTTTGCTCATTAACATTAGTTGTGGCGCATGTGAAATTTGATGTCCAAACCAGGCTTTAGCAGTCGTTTCCATTTGCATCAGTCTGATTTTCTTCTTCATCCTCTCGTCTTTCATCTCCTTTTTCCCTTCGTTCTTGCTGTACATCTTTAACTTTTTTATGAAAGCAAAAAATTATATGAACAAGTCGTTAAGGTGCACACAATACATTCCTGAAAGTTTATGAAAGGTTTTACAAATCTGCACAACTTAGTATTTTTAGTAAGACGTATTGAATTCTCTTCATGGTAATCAGCAATTTTATTTAATATACAAGCGACAAGACACGACGAGAATGAGTAAAACAAATTGAATCTACTGGGATATATTGCATGCATCGCATGTGCTTGTCATTATCGCATTTGTGGTATAAGATTCTTCAGAAAACGACCATCTAAATGTGCGAAAAGCTACAAAGCGTTTTAATCATAAGCCAGTTCAAAGAAATGCAACCAACTAGGGTATTGATTCCTCAACGACAATCATCATCTCATGATCATCAATATTATCACCATCACCACCAACACGCTTAAGTGTGTTAAGGCCGTATTTTGAAATCAAATTTCTTTTTATTATTCGTTCAGTTTTTTTTCTAGAGTTTTGATATTCAGCCACAAAGCTATATTCAACATTTGCAATGATTTTAAACAAAAAGTTCTGACGTATCATCAACATCATCATCATTACCATTTTCATCGTCATCATATTATTACCACCACCATCATCCTTATATCACCACCACCACCACAACCATCACACCATCATCGCAATCATAATTATCATAACCACCACAAATACCACAAGCTGGATGCCTTTTAAAATAAGTTCATATGATAAACCATATCGATTTCCCTGAACTGTATAAACGAGACACCCAGGACACAAGGTTCCAAAATGTCATGTTCCATCTCGTAACGCCTTTTTTTAAGATATGCAATTTGTTTGGGCTGTAATCTTGCATCTGGGAATAGCTTTGTTAGAAGCCATTCCAAAGGGTTTTGGGAAAGGCGACCCGCTGGGCTTGGTGTCGCATTTGAGGTGTCTGGTGGTTCTTACTACTGTTCTTCGGTTTTTCCTCCCTCCGCAAAAATAAACTTGTAAATCTCTATTGGAATGCAATGGAAGAAGAGCCACTCTGTGGAATCCACTGCATGTTAATTTTCTATTTTGGTTGGCTTATGACCGGGAGGGATTATATTCGGTTGGGACTGGAATCGGATATTACGGGTTTGGGAAGGTTTGGGAAGAAAAGGATGATGTATTATTTTCTTTCTCTTGTTCTAGTCAATCTCTTGTTTTTCAACACCATTAACACCTACTTCCAGAGGTGGGCTTGTAACAACCCGGGAACTTATAACATAAAGGATATTTGCGTCCTCAGCTAGTGTTAGGAACTCATAACCGTAGTTGGGGGTTAATGGTATTGTTATAGGAAAATGACTCCTTGCGTAAGAGGCTTAATGATAGGCTATGTTAAATTACATGTTTACCCCATTATTACTGTTTCTATTTATCTACTTATCTGTTTCAGTAACGAAAATAACTCTGTGATCCTGAACTGCACTCTAATAGGGACGTTTCCTTAAACAAATTTCAAAAGATAAAGTATAGCATAAGGTTTCGATAAAAACAACGCTTTAATCCTTGTTTTTCTTGATACCTCTACATTTTTAAACTGCAACAAAAATAACAGACCCAATATCCCTATTCTAATCTCACATTTTTATCTTTATATAATCCAATCTTTGTAAAGGCTGATTTACACGGTTCAACTTTTGCTTACAACTGTCGTATGCAATCTGCTTACTCCATCCTAGCTTACAACTCGGCTACGACAGTTGTAGAATTTTAAAACATGTTTTAAAACCCTACAACAATCGCATTCGACAGTGGTAGCCGTGTTGTAAAGATGGCGTAAGCAGATTGCATACGACAGTTGTAAGCAAAAGTTGTTTCGTGTAAATCGGCCTTAATGTTTCTTCTTAATCTTTTTGTTAGAGTTTAAATATAAGAAAACACTTTTAATCTACAACGGAAATTCTCAGCATGCTTATGGCAATAAAAGTGATCTATGTAGCGACTTATCATGAAAAGCTACCCCGTTTGATTAGATTAGAAACAAAGCACTGACAATAAAACATCGATGGGGTATTCTATTAGTACCTTTATATATACCTAATTAAAGTTGTAAAAGACGTCTTAGTGTACAAATTGCTTGGGTGTTGTTAGTGATATTCCTGGTACTGTGTTTTCCTACATTACATTTTTATAACGTCTTATGTGGTACATTATAAGAGTCTTTTAGAATTAAAAAAAACCGACAAAGAGTTTTCATTAACGTAGAAAAAGAAGCACTTTGTATCTTTTTAACACATAATAAATTTATGTATCTTTTCGATAATGGCTATATCTTTCTTTCTTTCAAGTACAAGGTTAAGAATAGAGATGCAAGATTGCACTAATTAAACTTGGATGTTTCTGACTTAATTATTGAAGGAAATAATTTTTGAAAATATTTTTGTTGGACACTAAAATATCCAAAACCGTGGATCTATAAATGAAGAAGATACAATGATACTTGAGAGGATTAGTAAACCAACATTATAACTCCTCGAACCTTCTAATTTGTCTTTCTAAATTTCATCACTCATATCATATATGTTTGGTCTGTCAACTCGCAAATGTGAGAGAATTCAATTTGGGACTTACATGTACATTGCTAGGATAGCAGACGAAAACGCCACGAATTGTTTTTTTTAAAGAGAGCTAAAGCAAGAAAGCATTTTCTATATGTTTGTTGAAATCTCCCTTGTTACTCCTCTCCTCCCCTCTCCTCTCCTCTCCCCTCTCCTCCAGACTCTTTGTCCTTCACAAAGCCCGGCTCTAAAGACCACATTATGATTCTAGTGCCGGCCAGAACTACGGATCAAATTAAGAAAGCTCCGCCCTTTAGAGTTCCTAGGGTGCAGGTAAAGGTATCGAATGATATCGACGTTGATATCTTCATAGATTTATCTTTTCAGGGCCAAATTTCTATATACAGTTATTGAATTGTCCCCACAGAGTTTTCTGGGCACCTAAGAATGTAAGCTAAAACGTTCAGACAAAACATCTAATTGATCGGTTCATCCGACAATATGGCGGGTACGTCTTTAGAAAAATAATAAAATCGGATCCTTAAAAGGGTTTTTGAAAAATCAGGCTTTACTTAATGTATAATGAATGACACATAATGGTCCTTACTTGACTAAATATCTATTCAAGGCTGAGAGGAGAGGAGCCAAACATGTTGATATATTAATTGTAACATTTTGGCATCATTTTTTGGCATGGAATTTGCATATCAGCAAGCACTAATCACCTCATTTTCTAACAAATAATGAATATTTGATGTTTCGTTTGCCTTGATCATTTCCATGGCACGAACCTAACTATGCAAGTATTTAATCAGACCGATTTCAGTTGGCAGTCTTGCAATTAGATATTCCTTGTGATGGTGGCCCAGTGCATCTCTGTGGGCCGGGACTGGTATCATTTTCTAAAAGATGAAATCGAGTTGCTTTACTGCTGTATCTCTACGTACTGGATACTTGTAAAATAAAAACTTAATATATTGAGTTCTTTAATGGAAAAATTGTTGTTCGTCTTCCTTGAGTTATAATTTACTAACTGAGAGAATTCAGTAAGAATATTTGTTGACAAAAAAAGTTTAATAAAAGCTACCAAAGAAAGGCTTGAAAATAAAGAATGGCTTCTTTTTTGCCTGTAAATTAAGAATTGCTGATGCAACTCGTAGCAGTCACAAACTATGATGAATAAAGAAAGATATGAAATGTGTCAGCATTATTAACTTAGGGTTAGCTCATTAAATATGGTGATATACATTTTTCCAGACGGTTGTCGGTTGTCGTGACATCACAACTCGAGTCGTGGTCAATAAACCCCTACCGCACTTCGAATGCAGTCAGTTTGGAAAACAAAACAAATTAGTATCCAATTCTCAAGAGATTGAAATTCTTTTGCTTTGTGCTCTAAACTGAGCTGCTTTTACATCAAGAGGTTTATAAGAGGAGCTCATTATACGCCATAACCAGAAATGGAACATGCGTGCGCAAGTCGTTTCTTACTAGCCGCGTGTATTTTTTAAATCAGGAGAAAAATAGCGTTCTTGAAAATGGTGATTAGCCAAAATAGAAACACACGAGATCGAGGAGTTTTAAATTATATATGTACTACTTATGTTACACTTTTACAGTTTTCCAAATATTACATTGATATTTTTTTGAGTAATATAGAAATAAGCATTAGAATGGTGGGCGTTCACAATCTGTTCAATGATAATATACTTTTCTTTCTGCAGCGTCTAATCCTACGTAAACCTCAAAAAAAACATCAAAATAAAGCGGGCAGCGCCGAATTCACTCCAAAGTGTTGATTACTTTTTAAGGAAGCCTTTGGGAGCAGTCATAATGGATTCCTGCTTTTTTTAATCTGTGTCAATTATCGCACTGGGAAATATACTCTAATTTTCTTTTTGAAATTCAATATCATGAAGTTTATAAAGGCATTAATATTTGATGTACGATGTTTGTACAAGCAGAAATCGTATTGTGCCACCAGCAGACGAATAACAAAATGTGCCTTTTAAAGCTTTCTTCACAGTTATCATACTACACAAAAAATTGGAATTTTATTGCTTCAGGATTGAACCAGAAGTAACTTAAACGTCAGAATCAAAATTGGTTGCTTTAATTTTCTTCATGCAAAAATTATTCAATGTTTTGATAACGTTTTATTCTGTTCCATGTAAAACAATTCCATAATTTAAAGATATTAAATCTAAACTCATGTTTCACGTTTAAAATGTGCAATCCGCTAAGGTTTTACAAGAAATGATAAGTCAGTACCAAAACATGTCAAAAATTGAACTTTGTGTTCCATTTTGAATACAATTGTAATATAACAAAACCATGATCCTCCCCATACTTAGTCCTTAGTGATTCAATTTTTTCCAATTATTTTTGTCTCGAACTTCTCAGTCTGCATCTTCAAGAGGTTGTTTGTCCTGTAGTCTTCGAGTTGAAAACAGGATTAACCAGATGCATTAATATATATATATATATATATATATAACTAACTGCAGACAGTACTGTTTCGGCCTTC
>OCZR010190495.1:8063-21461 GCA_900234385.1 Anemonia viridis | reverse complement strand
GACTTTTCCATGGTCTGTACTCTTATCGAACATAGAAATGACGCCAGAAATGATCCAAACTTTGCAGTAAAACCACTCGCTGCGCTCGTGGTTCCAGTTGAGTTTGGATCATATCTGACGTCATTTCTATGTTCGATACGAGTACAGACCATGGAAAAGTCACTTCGATTTGTTAATTTCAATTAATAATGAATATCATAGTAAACTGTTTACAAAAAATATAAAAACCTCTTGTGAAAGTCTAGATTCAAGTTTTCAGGCTCATGAGTCATGATACTCAGTTTTGCAGTGACGTCATTTCTACTGACGTCACTATTTCAAATCAGCCGGTACCATGTGACGGATGTCGTATATCATAGGGCTAAAACTTTTCGTGCCTGTCATAAGGGTGAGGTTTTTTTCATCTCCTCAGATCACATCGATTACATCAAGAATGTGTCAGGTATCGATCACGTGGGCATCGGAGCTGACTATGATGGTGTTGATGAGTAAGTCATTTACCTGTCATGTTAGTGTTCGCTAACTATCATCTACATTTGCCTGACAGAAGAGGGAAGAAGATCATTGATTTCCCATTGACAAGGTCCTACTTAAAGGACGAAACTAGTTCCTTTTATATTGAAGTTTTAAGTGTGTTAAGGACCTAAAATATAACTTGTAAAAGTTCACGACTGAATCATTATGAATTTTAGTAAGTCCTTTGGATTCTCGTCTAAAGAATTAACTGGATCGGTTCACGGTGAGGAAAAGGAGACTCTGCCCTGATCCGTTACATCGAAAAAAAACCTCTATTGTTTTTCAGTAGTGTGAAATCATGGGATGCCGAGGGGCAGATGCCAGAAAACGTTCAGCATGCAGAGCTTTTACGTATATCTTTAACTGTTTTTATGCTACGTTTTGAGAAACCTAAATGTCATCAAAGCCTAAAATTATTGGAGAAATTAATCGCGCCATACTTTTCTTTATAAATATTTCTTATTTGTCCCTTGGTATCCCATATTTTCTTATAAATTCAAGATGGCCGCCGTATCAAGGTCTATTCATGGTATTAACTCACAGATCATAGGAATCATCATATTAGCTTGTTAGGTTGTATGGAGGAAGGGAAACTGGAGAACCCAGAGGATAACACTCGAATCAGTCAACAAGTCGAGGGATTGAACCCCTAAACCCAGAAGAGAGAGGCGATCGAGTACACTACCACTACACTCTCGATTGTTGGTTGAAAACATCATACGGGATCAAAAGAATATATCGTAAATCTGATGACTTAATCTTATTACGTTGCTCCGTTTTTGTCCCAGACTTCCCATAGGACTAGAAGACGTTTCCAAGTATCCAGACTTGATAGCCTTACTCCTTAAAAAAGGCTACACGGATGCAGATATCAAGAAGATTATCGGGGAGAATCTCATCCGTGTCATGAAGAAAGCAGAACAGGTAATTTTGTATAATTAGAAATTATTACTTTTATCCCTGTTCCGACAGCTTTTCGTTGGTCATGGCTGCCCTGTTACAAACCGTATGCAGGAATGAGAACACGAGAATAGGAATGCGGTGAACAGTGGTGCATGAACATAGAGCAGATTTCGTATGAGTGTGAAACGTACCGCGCCGTGCCGTGTCAGTGTCACTGCCGTGATGTCTATAAAAACATTCGAAATTTCTGCCGTAACCGTGCCGTGCCGTGACCGTGCCGTGACGTTTTCACAGTCATACGAAAACTGCTCTAACAAATTCCACGAGTTTAACACTTTCTGGATTTTGTATTACTTCTATTCCGGAGGGGGGAGGGGGTAGCAAAGTCAATCAATCAAGTACTTACATAGTTTGCAGTATTCGGGTCAGTGCCGATTCCACTGCAGGTCTAATCCCGTATAACTAACATGTAACTGTTTGTAATATAGGTAGCACGAGACATGTCAAATGACTCTCCTTATGACGAGTTTCGTTTCTTTGCTAACGTAACCTGTCGTCCTCATTTTGGAGGTGGTGTTGGTTCTTACTCTAGTGATGCTGGCAGAAACATTTCCATCTCTCCTATTAATCTCTCTTAGCCACTTGGAGATACCAAGAGTTAACTACTAATGATGGATCGCCTACTAACATGGTTACATATGGGCTCAGTTTCATATCACCTTGGAATGGGCACTTTTTACTTGACATAAATGGAAAGCCATGTGGTATTCTACTAATTTAAGGGGTTGTCCTCGCGTGCTTTTCTAATTAAAGATATGTGATTTTAACATCTGTGTTAATGAGCTGTCTTGTTACTTCTGCACTAATATCCTGTTTCTTTGCTAACATGCATTGCCGGGTTACTTATCGACATTCTCGTTACCAGACCCTACTTATTTGCCACATCGTAGGTTATGGGAATACCTAGCTACAGATCGGAAGCCAGAATCTTGCGACCAGGTCGTCAGAGCGCATACTCTGTTTCAGGATCGTGGACTAGAGAATGCTGGCTCAACTTTTTTGAAGACCCATTGCCACTTACCGTGATGCACCTTGATTTGTTTATTTTGATATCTCCAAGAATAGAATAAAAATTTCACAGAAGATGAAAATAGAAACTCCAACGTTCTGAGTAAACACTTAAATCATCCATGAAGCCACAAAGAAGTGGTTTTCGTACTTTATTGTCACGATGGAAACGGATTCTGCAACCTTCCTATAAATCTTTGGATTTTCGTGAACCACGAAATTCATTGACTACCGCGGTGCATCATGGTAAGTGGCAATGGGTCTTTAACGGCTTGTTTACGAGTCTTCTGTGTGCAAAAGTTTAAATTTTCGGCACTTGAAATAATAATAGGATTTGATTCAAGATTCGAAGCTATGTAACCGTTCCAGTCGATTTAGTATGTTCGTTTGTAAGTCATTTCAGTTTCAACAGCCAATAAAATTTCTGCGATAGTAGGGTTACCCATAGCCTGCTTTGCAGACGTTTTTAGTGTCGGCTCGTTCCTTCTCCTCCCAGAACCCAGAACCTCCGATATTTGTTGAGTAGTCTCTGGATACGAGAATGACATATTTGGTGAAGGATCTGGTACGACCAGAACAACTGCTGGCCATGTTGGTTGGATAAAATGAACATTTTTAATGTAAGCACCATTGAGGTCAGCAAATACAGCCCGACTTTGACCGAATGAACTAGAAAAGCACTTGGAAAGGGAGATATTGAAGCCATTGTTTTCGTTTCAGAGTATAAAGCTGCACAGTTCTTGCACCTTGGCCACGCTTATTTGTCCGACCAGATTCAACATTCTTGAGCCCACTCTAGCGAGCAACACGTAACAGTGTCCAATCAATGTTTTCCCTACTAAATAGCCAAACCTAACACACCAAATTTATATATCCCACCTTTGAGATAGCCGCGTTTTGACTTTTATTAGATCATCCCAGGATCGAAGAAATTCAAAAAGAAAAAAAGAAAACCCGCGAAACGGACTCCTTAGTCACGTGATCTTAGTAAGGAACCAATCCGAACTCTAGATTCTTCTTAACTAAATAACACATTCCTGTTTTTTCAGGTGGCTCAAAACTTGAAAGACGAGGCTCCCTTTGACGACTATCGATTTTTCGCGAACATAACATGTCGCCCAAACTACGGAGGGGGGTATGGCGCGTATGCTCCTCGTTATAAAAGATATGTCAAAGTCTCTCCACTCAACATGTAAAATCAGGCAGAGGAGAGGTTTTTTATAACTAGTGTGGATACTAACAGCATATTTGACCAAATGTTAAATATTGGGATAAAATTATTAAATAAAGTTAGTAAAACCATAGTTAACTCGGTCTTTAGTTTGCAAAATATTTTTGGCATATTTGAAAAATTAGGGACTGTTGGGGTGGGGGGGCTGGAGGAAAAGTAGGGGCTTTGAAAAAAGAACAAAAGGCAGTTTTCCTAGTTCCAGGTTTTTAAATTGATTTACAACAGCTTTTGTTTGAAAATAAAAAAAATAAACTCATCCTTGTAGATTCTCCAAATATCTCTTTCGTTGCTTTTGGTGGAAAATAATCTATTTTGACAAATACTTGGAACAGTTCACTGTGACAAACAATACATTGTGTGCCTAGATTCCAAATCACCTGGAAAACAACTCCATTACCTCTAAACAACCTGTCAATCAAAGACCAATGCACCATCACCACTCAAGAGTAAAATGAAGAGTTTTTTTAGATATTCTCTTTTATTTCTTGTACCTATTTACAAGAGTGTCAACTGCTAAAATACAGAACATTCATACAAATACAATACATAATTTGTTTTCAAGTCAGAAAAATTTAGATAAAATACATCAAAGTTTGAAAATTTATCAAGTATGTGTAGGAGAATTTGACCAATATGTGACTTTCACCTTGAAATAATTTTTTTTATATTCTTAAATACAAAACCAAGAAATCAAATAAAATGTAACAGGCATTTTTTTAAAAAAGGCATGAAATATACTTTTATGATGAGCTTGTAATAGGAGATTTTTTTCTAAAGTAGTGTTCAGGTTGTGTTTTTGTTTGAGTCAACTTGCGGCAAAGCAAATATCCCTCCCCCCTCATGAAATTTATTTTCCCTCCCCTCTTCAAAGATCTTTTCTTAGAGTCTGCTATTACTGAAAAAAGAAGAAGAAAATATATATAAATATGAGAGGACAGAAACTACAAGCAAAAATAACTAATTCCTAAATAGAAGCCAATACTAAAATAGACTTTTCCTGAATTGGCTTGGATGATTACAGAACAATGGTTTCAAGTTGAGGTTGGCCTTGATGAATAAAAGAATCAAGTTCAGTCTCGATTTGGAACCATTGTTACTTGATCATTCAAGGGAATTCAGAAAGGCCCTGATTGAAGGAGAAAAGAGGCACTTGTGAAGACTAAAACTTAAAGAAATAAGTCATATATAAGAAGTTAGTGTTTTTCTCCTCACCTTTGCTTTGTTTTGGACTGGTAAGTATAATTTGAACTCTGCTGGAAGTTCATCTTCTGAGTACAGTCGGTCTGAGAAGTACACTCTACGAATTCTGCAGTTTGCATGAATCTGATGAGAGCAAAGTTAGATAATTAGGTTAAATCACAACAATGTAATTCAGAAAGGAAGGTCTAAGCATATGCTTCATTTGTAGCTTGGTTTGACAAAAGGAGGGAAGCAAGCAAAACTGAAAGTAGAATATGTGTGAAAGAACAATATCAGACTCTTAATTGAAGGAGTGTAGGGTAAACTGTCTTTCTTTGGAACTTTCCAAAAACAAAAATAGATATTCTTTTTATAAAAAAAACAATTGAAAAATATAAAGAATGTCACAAATCTACTCTCATAAAATGCTGGCTTATTCAATATATATAAAGATTAGAGACTAGTATTTGTAGCCTGATGCTGTAAACTTATTGATTTAGACTCAGTAGGGCCATTTAGTTGAATTTCTTCTAGAAACTTTCAAAAGTATACATAAACGCCTGGCAACTGCTGAGAAGTATTCAATTCTCGGATTTAGAGTTGTTTGAAAACAATAGATAATTACTAGGCAAGGGATCAAATTCTTAAGAAGAGGATTGCTTAGACAATACCCTGCTATGTTTACAAGGTGCCTGCCAACAGCCTTCTTAGCTACAGTACTAACACTCTACAAACCTGTACTTGAAGAGTTTCGATGTAGTTCGTCCCGTATGCTCGGCGAGTGAAATCTGACAGGTTAAACTACAAGAACAACAATAAAAGTTAATAAAACACGAATCAAAATTGATTAGAAGTAGTTGTCAATTGCAAGGTGCATTTGTTTATAATTCCACTAATCTATGAATGGTTCATCAGAAAATCTACAAAATATATACCATGGAAAATAATATTCAAAATTATTTAAGACGATGTTCAGACCTATATCGAATAAAGACTACAGCTGTGTTTGTGGACAGTTTTGGTTAAAACTTGTCAATTGTTACTAAGCGATAACAAGCCGCAAACAGATTGATTGATACCGATATGTTTGACGCATTAGTAAAAGAAGAAAATAATCAAAGATATTATTAGTATTACCTGAATTTGATTCCATCCATCGTCTAGTCTCATTGGCATAGTACAAATAAATGGTTTGACACGGGTGGTTGACTGATAGTTAGACGCGCGAAATCTTCGTCTAACGTTCTTGTCGTCCAGGACCTAAAGTGTCAACAAAACCTTCAGTTCCTGTCAACCAAACTCGGTTATACTCAACAAACACCCCAAAAAACTTAATAAACGTTGAATAGATTAAATAATACGGAGTATAATCACTTCATTTGACTTACCGTTACTTCGAAAGTGAAATATTTCTTCAAATTTTTGATAATCATGACGAGAAACGGTAGTTTGATTCCCAGGGTTTTCTTCTTTTCTTGAGGACAGGATATGTATGTTGTACTACGAATAGATATATATCAAACACATCCATTAAAACATCTTCTTGACGAAAGTAAGATATGTTATCACTTAATTAGGTTTTAATTTTCATTTTTCTGCATTAACTTGGAGGTTTTTTCTATTCATAGTAAGCCTAGTAGTTTGCTGAATGTGGTCGTGAATTGTGTGCACGCGTTTTCACTCAAACTCACCTAACGTTTGTCCCAACAATCTCCAAAACCAAAGACTGGATATCATTATCTGTTATTCTCTTGATATGACCATTTCTGACCTACCAATAAAGCCAAAATAAGATATTTTTGTTGTACAAAAGTCGTCTTGAACCTCAACGTGAAAGACTAACTTCATTCAACACTTACCTTCTTATCCCAAATTTGTAGCGGTTTGCTTCCGATACTGTACAATATAGACAGAAAACCCGACTGAAAAGTGTTCTTGAACATCTTAAGTGTGTATTTTTTAGAGAAAATTGAGGCTGTAGTTTAAAGTAAAGCCTTTTCTCGTGTTGTGTTGAAGGGATGTTGTGTAGTGAGTGGCAAACAGTGAACGATGTGTCGCTAGGCGCCTGCTGTCTGTTGATCATGCGCAATACACTATCACTAGGACAACCACACATACACAACCTCGATCCCATGCGGCAATCACCGCTGACCATCCATAAATCAAATGGATCATTTGAAGTATTTCATTTTTATTTTTTACTGTTTTTTCTTTGGCATTCTAAGATAATGTTTCTCATAAACTAGGATTTTATTGTTTTTTTTTATAGTTTGGGATTTTTTGTTTTTTTTTTGTTTTTTTTTTTACTTTTTTGTTTGCTTCTTTGATTTCTCTGATAGGCCTATCTTCTCTCAGTCGGAGTGCAAACTTGCGAGGAGTCAGTTTGGTTAATTTTCTATTGCGTTGGCACCGATAAATCCACGATAAGATATGTGGTTTTGTCTGAGTAGAAAACATGGAGACCGTGGAGAAATGATTCTCTCGACTCGCTTCCGGCACACTGAAGAAAACCCCAAAAGCGCACCTCGTGTCACGTGTCAGGGTTCGGTTCTAAGCCTAAAAGTGTCCGTATGTTCGTGTAAATATGTAGTGCAATGCCGGGGGGAATTTGGTGGATATTTGTAAATAAAGGTGAAGGAAAAGTCGACTAGGACATGGCCGTGGCCACCGGTACGGTTGGTCCGGTTTCAACCGAACCAACTTTCGGGGGGAAAAATTTTTAGGTTACAATTGAAAAAACGATAAAATATCAAAATTTAGCAAAATCATTGAAAAATTGAATAAATCTTTCTCACGTGAAATGGAGTCATTAATTTGGCGGGAAATTCATTTTTCTTGCTCCTCTCCACCCACCCCTCCCCTCCCTTGGAAAACGGACCAATCAAAAGTTCGTGGCTAGGCGTGTCAGTAATGCAGGTTATCAAAGCAGAGCCGCTTGGATGCTATTACCGTACACGAGGTTATCAGCAAGTGCAGATACGGATTGTCGTAGTTCAGTTTGGCCTTGATTTATCGTACAAGAGACAAGAGAGATAGACCTGACATACAAATTAATGACTTTCCGGTTTCGCAGCTAAAAATATAATCAGTCTTGCGATCATTTGAATCAGTATAAAGATAACAGTGGGTTACTGCATGTACTTTTCAGGGGGAGGTAGCCAATATATGATTGAAGAATTGTCTTTAGCCGAACATTGACCTCAAAATAACTGCAACTGAATTTTCATAGTTTTTCCTGCTCAAGATTGTAGCCGTATTTTCATTCGAATTCTAATCAGTCATGAAGAGCGCACTTTCAATATATATATCAAAATTCAGACTTCATTGCGAGGCTTAGTAGTCCATCAGGGGACCATCAGGGTCATTATAGTCCGTATGATACCTCATTTATGATGCAAACACGTTAATCACCAACACTATATCTACTGATTCCTTTTGACTTTTGTGCACATTGTTTCAAACCAGTCAAAAAAATACAAGATTTTTTATCGTGGCTCAATTGTCTCTGACGTCACAATATTAACCCACCGGAAATGGCCTCATTTAAGCGCGAAAAATTAGCCGTCATGTATGTACGAGAACCTGAGTTTATCTGAGTTATCTGACTTTTATCTGACTTTTCTAATCAAAAACGAACAGTCAAAATAAACTACTCGTTTAAAAAGGTAAGATAAACTTCATTCTAGAGGTAAAAACAACACGTTTTCTCTCCAGACTAGTTTCTCTTGTTTCAGGGCATCTTTTCAGTGTACTGGTTTTACCTGCCTCGGGATTAGTTACAGGCCTTTTCATTGCTTGAACACGACTTTTTTCTTCCATGGTGGTCTTCTTATCATTTCCATCGTAGATAGACAAACTGCGGTATGCCTGACCCTCCTGGACATTCACGTCCATTGGTTACCAGAATTCCACCCTTTCGAACTTGTAGCTCGTGCACGAAACGCTTGAAAACTCTTTTTATATACATCACGCACAAGTATGGTTAGTTTTCTTGCAATGAGGCCAAATTGACTCATTCCCATCAGAAATATCAAGATCACCAGTTCAAAGGCACGACTCAAGTGATCGGGTCTAAAATTACCCAATCGGCAAATCGGATACCGCAAGGCCGTTTACCTGTTCAACGCTAATTGAAAATAGATTGATATTCCAAGGGAGAGATAACTAAATGACATCTCGATGTGATATAGGCATACTTCATAGTACATGTTTCTGCTTGTCTCCAAACCAATCAAGCCATTGGAGCGGTATAGGCCTTCACTTTAATCTCAAAGAAATAGGAATTTCTTACATTAACCCACCCGACTAACGTGTCTTGGCAAAGTGGTACTGAGTTTAAACACAGGCACATAGGGCCGATTGGCAAGACTGTATCCTAACGCTCTGCTTTCAGTCTGCAGCAATATTTTATCAGCTTAAAAATGAAGATAACATTAATGGTGCCTATTGTAGTAGCTTTGATGGGTGGTGTGGTCGTACTCTGCGACAAAAGTCCTCCTGGTGCCCGAACTTCAACAACCCAAAAAGGACAATCCAAATTATCAAAGGTAATTGCTTTATCGAAGATGTTGAAGCCATATCTTTACGCTGAAGTTTAGAATAAATAAGACATTACATGCCAATGTAATCTTTAATTGTTTTCATCATCGATCTTTTACTACATTAAATACTTTTTCACATTACGTATAGACGCAACGTTGATCGCATTTTAATACTTTACGATAATTGATTGGCGTGATTTTACGCAGGACGAGAAGCATTAACAATCAAACGATTAGCGGCGGCTGATAAAAAATATACAAAATCTTCTCCAGCTTGAACTTCGTTTGCAAACATATTTCTAGTGAGTTCTGAAAAGCTTAAAGTTTTCACGCTGTGAAATATGTTTGGAATTTCCATTTATTAAAGTGAGTAAGATGAGTGGAACCTCCAGCAGTTGGCTTCCATTTTGAAATAAATAACGGTCGAATTCGTTCGGTCATTTTTAAAGTAAATTATATTTACTACTTTCTGTCCGTTTATCAAAACGTGAAGAAATAAGAAGACCGCTTGAACTCGGGCTTTTCATCTGGATCGCAATTCAAATAAGCAAGTTGTTCAGATTTTTATATACCACTTCCCAAAACCAGATAAACAGGATCCCAGTTTAAAATACTTTCAGTCAATGAGAACTTGACGAAGCCCACCTTTTCTTCGACAGGAGAATTCTTGTGACAAATGCGCTTGTGGAATGCCTGGTATCCCAGGAACGCATGGAATGCCGGGAACCCCTGGTCAACCCGGTAGTCCTGGAAGAGATGGGGCTAAAGGAGAAAGAGGCAACCAAGGACGAAGAGGTCCTTTTGGTCCCGTAGGACCCAGGGGACAACCAGGTATTTCAGGAAAACCGGGAGAGCAAGGAAAACTAGGTTTTCCTGGTAAAACTGGTCCAAGAGGTAAACCGGGACTCCCAGGGCGTTCTGGTCCTAGAGGTGAAAGAGGATCGGCAGGAAGAGACTCGACTGAAACGCGTAACTGGAAACAGTGTGTTTGGAATAGAAATGACGACACGGACACTGGGAGGATTCAGGTATGTTTCTATGACAACTATACTGAATCAGCTTCTTGAAAAACGATCTGACTATTTTAATTATACACCGACACCAGTGCCAGAGCTTTCAGATGCTTTTTAACTGTCGGAATTGAAATTAAAGGGTTTTTCACGCAAAGCATAATGCCATTTTATAGAACAGAGGCCACACTCTCAGTCAGTTCATAATATACTGTACTGCATGGTTTAGTCCGCTTCTTTGCATTAAACCGTGTTTTTTTATTCTGACAAAATCCTGAAACATCTCCCACGCCTTTTCAGGAGTGCACATTCATAAAGAAGAAAACGAACACTGCACTCAAGGTCAGTTTCCATGGCAATCTTCAGGTTTATGGCGCCAACAGCTGTCGACGTTGGTACTTCATGTTCAACGACTTCGAATGCACTTCACCTGCGCCTATTGAAGCCGTTTTCCGCTACAATCTGGAAAAGATTTTCCATATTCAAACTCATCGATCCATTGAAGGTTACTGTACAAATATCTCGAAAGGAAGTGTGCGAGTTGGACTGTGGGTCGGCGCATGCGCAGGCTCTAATCCAGCTGGAAACGCAAACACCGGATTTCATTCTGTGTCGAGGATCATCGTGGAAGAGGTCCCGCCTTCACAGTAACTGGACAGAAATCTGAGAAAGTGCGCAAAGGTATAAGCTAGGACACAATCCTACAGCTAAGCTTGTAATCTAGTTTTGGAATTGCTGTTTTTGCAGTTCGGAGCCGGTATGAAACGTAAAGAAAACCTATTAGAATATCAGAAGAGAATCACAGTCATGACAAATAGCAAAATTATATTCCAAAGAAATCATTTTATAAACTTGTATTTTCTCTTAGTTATAGCTTTTGTTTTCCGACTCACGTCATAGTGATGACTGATGACCATTTTGCAATCTTGTAGTTTACGAGTCACTGTATACTGGAATTCCTCAGGGAACTATCTTAGGTCCATTTTTGCGACATTATGACAAGGATTTTGTTCTATTATAACATATAAACATCTGCTGTGCCTTTTTCCCCCAGACATTTATGACCAGCAATAAAGATTTTTTTGAATGGGTCTGAAAACCTAATGAATAAGACTGGAAATGTGCTTTGTTCCCACCGTTCTGCTCCAGTAATATACGTTCATTTTCACAAAATAGTACAGTTAGATAATACATTTTTGGTTTTGTTTCTTGGATATATGGCGCACACTCTATGTCATAAGAAAACATATGTCATTGTTTTATTACAAACGTTAAAAATACAAAAAAATATATAACTAACAAAGTATGCGTTGTCTGTACTGGTAAAACAGTGCTCGATGTGTACTAGAAGTGCAGAGCAATAAATATATAGTAAAGATTGGATTAAAGACGAGACATGTTCACTGTAACTCCGAGTTTCATGCACTAATCTTTCTGATTAGTATATACGTAAGTACGAAACTCGGAGTTACAGTGAACATGTCTCGCCTTTAATCATAGTTAATCCCTCAATTAACTATGCTTTAATCCAATCCTTACTCTATAAATATAATACTACAAATGACTAGCCAATTAATCAAAAAATTCAAACTACTGCAAGTACGTGTGGTGGCAACAAACGCAATAGCTTTCCTGCATTTGGTAGTAATTTCAGTAGTGTGCCAGGGTATTATACATGACCACTCTGCATCAATAAAAATGACTATTCAAGATTATGACCGTGGTAGAAACTAGAAAAACTAGTTAACCGCATCGGTGTTTGGAATAGAACAGTAGGAGAATTGAATTGACTTGATACACCGTATGGTAGTGATGTTTAGAGACTGACGTTTCGGACGTTAGTCCTTCGTCGGAGTAAATATTCTTATGACCATGTAAGCAAAACTAATAATCTAGCTTTGCAGCTTTTGTGCATGTAAATGAAGTCCTCTCTGTACTAAGGCCATAGTGATGCCATCTGGAACATGTACACAGGTTACTCCTAGACAGTCATAAAAAGAAGAAGCATGTTCAATATGTAGATAATGACTAGTTTTGAAACAAGCTTGGACTGTGTCAGTGTTATTAGCTAAAACAAATGTGTTGTAGTAGATAATTTTATCACCTATAAGAAAAGGTAACTGACGTTTCGGACGTTAGTCCTTCGTTGGAGTAAACCAATATGGAAGGTCTATCAGGCTTGGCCAGGTAAGAACACATTAGAATACAAACAATAATTTGTAAAATTGTATGCAGTATTGTTCCAATTAGAACTACTTGGCATGATGCACAGTGCAATGACAAAATTGGAAGTGTGCTCTCTTTATGCATACACTCCCAACCCAATCAATGTTTATAACTTAACAGTTACAGTTAATCACTCATATGCAAACACCCTGGGAAATTAAAATAGGTCTTGTTGATAATGAGGATATTCTCTCATAAGCACAGTGCAAACAGAGTTTCAAAATTGTGTTGGTTGCTTATGAGAGTGGTTGCAAGAGCTTTGACTGTATTTTAATGAAGAAACTGTATGTTTTTGTACCCTGAATTGAGCTGCATTGGGAACATTCAATGCAATAACTACTGTTTAATAAACCCATTCAGCTTTTTCCTTTTCAGACCAAGTGAATAAGGTTTCAACTTACAAAGACTTTTACTCGAAGAAGAATTACCCATGGTCTGAAATGGAAAAACTCACCAAAGATGAAAAAGTTTATTGTTGATAAATAATGGATTCAAGTTGAACTTCATATGTGAGAATGATCTATAAACATCTGGGTCAATACCTAATTTTTTTATGTCTCTGATATTTCTTTCTTCGTCATCAAAGAAAAGCATTTCTGTAAAATCTACTCCACTGTTCTGCATAAACCTATACAATTAATCAGACAAAATAAGTGCATCTTTATACCAGAATACAGATACGGGAAATATATAAATTATCAACCATTCACTGTTTTATGTCATG
>OCZR010190064.1:0-17065 GCA_900234385.1 Anemonia viridis | reverse complement strand
TTTCGCTCGACAAATGGATTATTCCACAGTTGAAGATCTCTAGCCATGACCAAATCAGGAATGAATAATCCGAATCTGCAAATTACGAAAAAGCGTTTAGCACGTTTTAAGTATCTCAGCAGAAATGTGTCTTTTAGTGCCGATAGAACTACCTCTTTCGTCAAAACACATGAAACCTAAGTAGTATTATGTGCATTTGGCTTTCGCTGGTCCCGGATACTCTCGACTATGACCCCGGGCTTCAAAGTTATGGCGTTCCAACTTCTTCTGTAGTCGGTATCACAGGAAGCCCAACAATTATTTCTGCGCATCTCTTTCCAAGAACTTGAACTGTAATTTGCATAACATTTTCTCCTTATAAAATTAATCTCGATCTAGGAATGATAATTGAAGGATTTGTTGACATTATTTCAGTGCTAAAGATATATGCGTTTAACAAAAACAGAAAACAGCGGTCAAAAACCTATAATCATATCTAGGTTCTTTAGGTTCGGATCTATAGGTTCTTTAATCATATTTTACCACATCGTCTCCGTCAATCACCAAAAGCAAGATTAACAACTGTCTCAGTTAAGTATTTCAGTTCATTAAACACAAAAATATAAGTTAAAATCAGAAGAAACAACGTCGATCAGCTAGTGAAAAGTAATGCCGGGATTGTCCTGAACGTTTTTCTAGGAAGTAGACTTTAATTTCGATCTGAGCGAACAAAAGCCGGAAGTGTTCGATCGACAACCGAGGACAGACCAGCTTTTGTGCATCTAGCGTGGTTTGTATTGAGTTGCCATTTCATTAAGTGATTATACGTAATAGAAGTGGCTTGGGGAAACCAAGATCGTCGACGAATGAAACAAAATATTAAAATCCATGCATTGTCCAGTGTTGTGCAGGTTTGTAGTTAGCTAGCTAGAGCTACTTACATTTCAACTTGTCTTCAGTCCGTGTTTAAAGGCCACGAACACTTTACGTGATCTGAGGTTTAGTTGAACTACTAGATTTCATTCGGGAGCTGTGCTCTCATTTATCGCAGGCTTAGCTTAGAAAGTTTCAGTGAAACCTGTACATTATTTATAGATTCCTTCCAGCAGTAATGTGCTTTAAATATACTAATAACTCATCCGGGGAAACCCCTATTAATATAAAAATCCCCTAAGTTTTCTGACGAACGACGCGTACCGGAAGTGTACCTTAGCTGCTGCAGAGGAGGCTAATCCAAAACAAAAAGAACCTAAACCTTAATATTTTTCTTAATAATAAATAGTTACACTTAATCTTGACTTGTGCATAATCCATAATAGATTCCTTATAATTTCTAGGTAAAATATATAATCAGAGCAAAAGAGGGAAAAGTCCCTGCAGTAACTCTTTGTGACGCCAGCCGCATGTAAAAACAAGCAAAACTAACAAAGCAGGACTTCCAAACTTGCCTGACAAAAACTAAACTTTTATTTTAGTACTATAAAACACTCTTGAATTCTTGGAAAACGTGCTGACATATACGCATGCGCAGACCTTTTATGGTGTCGTTTGTACTAGCAACGAATCTATCGGTAAAAAATCTATACAGCAATTTCAAAAAGAGTCCGTTGATGAAGTTTTGTCGCATGCTGCATATTGTTTACCAAGCTTGCATTATTATACTCAAGTGTAAATAATCATCACAAAAGAAAATATTCTGGAAAAACCCTCAGACAATGTATGCGGAAATAACAATTGTTCACATGACCTTTCACTGCTTGAATTCATATTGCCCATACTGCATTTCGGGCTTCGTAAGCAACAAAACCTTCATCAACCTTTTTAAAATAGCTGTATTTCTTTATAACAAGAAGAAATTTTCGTCTTATTTGGATCTCAGAAGAATGGCATGGGCAGACAAATTTAGTTGCGTTGTTAAGGGATAGAAAGTGCTAGAGAAATTCCATGGGAATCGTCTGAATTCGAAGGGTTCTGTTTAGGTTCTTTACAATTAGGTATAATTATCTCATATAAATCCTAACATAGATTCTAAACATACGCTAACTTTTGGGACGAATTTTTTCGTAGAAAAACTGTACAGGAGAAGAAACCATGTCTTCGTTCCTTCGCAGTAAAGTTCTTTTCTTTTCAGTATAAAACACTTTTTTGGCAAATTCATAAAATTCATTCTCCATTTTCCATATTTTGTTTTGCTGGAAATGTAAAACTGTGCTTTCCTCCAAGGGTTTCTTGGACGCTGTTTTGCGTAAGTGAGACTTGTTGCCTGTAAGTTAAAAAAGATCACAGTTTGAGTCATGCAGTCCGTAAACCATGACAAAACCATTAGAACTCATCTGAATGCAAAATTATGGTTTTTTTTATATCGTTTGACAGGGTCCGATCAAGCTTTAATTAACATTGTAGTCAGCATTTCACTGGTGTTTTGCGTACACTATGCGGTTTATGTTCTTACAAATGATACCACAAGCTCAACGTTCGTCTCGCTTCGATGCAAAGGCTCGGCTACCTTTCAAGATGGCGCAGGGAACTGTGAAAGGGGCTATTCCAAGAATATCGACCAATAATATCACAAGATGTATATAGGACTCCCCTGTTCATACATCTGGTGCTACAGACATGACTAACTAACCTTCAAGAAACACTTGAGTGGCTCCTTTAAAGAATCTTGGTAAGACTGTTTCTAATACGGTTATAAAGTCCTTCAGTTCTTCGGTTAATCCAACTAACAAATAATCCTCCAGCAAATGTCGCTTTGCTTGTTCTAGAGCCCATTTGTTACCAGGAGATCTGCAGACACATGGAAGGAAAGGTGTTCACTGAATAGCCCACATGCATTATGGCGTCATTGACTACGAATACCAGAATCCTTTGAACACTTTCTTCTATTTAATTGTATTATCATTACAGTACTATTCTCATGAGGAAATAGAGTGCATTTAGTCAAACTGTGAAATAGTTAGATAAATTTATCTAAATTAGTTAACTATTTTTGGTGACGTAAACTATTTCACACTTTGACTAAATGCACTCTACAAATTTGAAGAAAGAAAAAACGCGAAACATTTTGGTAGTGGTATACTTTAGTAAAATGCCGCCGCCAGCCTACTTTCTGTCTTGTGATTAGCTGCGTGACCGAGATTGTAACGCAAAACATGAAGTACTCTATATACCGCGTGAATATGTACTTACTGACATTGAGGTGCATGACCGCAGAAGAACGGAATCTGCAGCCAAAGTTTCTCTGGCTTACAATCCCTGTGTTGTCTTTCGACACACTCGTCAAACGTCTGGAATACAACAAAACCTGTCATAAACAACACAATGATGATGATAGAATACTGTCATCACAATCATCAGCAATAAATAGTTAACGGTCACATGCTCAATGCCAAAGCGGGTCTTTTCTCTGTGTCGCTATTTTTCTTCTTTTTTTATTGTTATTAATTTAATTCCTACCTCTCCGTTCACTGCTAGCTTGGTTCGTTCGTTCTTTCCTTCCTCCCTCCCTTCATCTCTGTCGTTCTTATATCTTTATTCTGTTTCTATCTTAAGCCCTCTTCTTCAAGCCTCACCTCTTTATCTCCTTGTCGTGACCGTCGCTTATGAGGTCTAAACGTATCTCCAAATCTCAAGAAGTAGTAATAAGACACCAGTCTATCTAATGGCTTCCTTATAATATTGATATAAAATATTCGTTTAGAAACGCCAAGCTTTCGAAAATTGATGTATTCCACATGACCATGATACAAAGCCGGCAGTCGGTCTGTCCATCTAGTGATGTTGTTAGCAAGTCTAACTTGATCTGTTACAGACAAAACATGGTTGTTCTTGGTGATATTTATATGAATGGAATGAAAAGAATTTTGTTCACACAGGTCGTAGACTACGCCCACGAAGCTGGTACTTGCTGTTTTGGGCACCCTGTTGTAGATGATAATTGCGTCGTCGTCGATGGAATGATCGTCAAATCCAACCTGGACGCAAAGTGAAGAAAATATCATTAAAAACATGACTAACAATGATAAAATCTTCTTTCTAATCATTGCCGCTATAATGTCAGTGGATAAATTTTCACACGCTGTCATTGGTTGAAATGGGTCACATGATACTTGTTCACAATATCAGGCGATATCGCCGTCCGAAGTGATGTCCGAATAGCAAAAGAAAAATACCTAAAACTATAGAAGAAAAAACAAGGAAAACAAAGAAACCCGGGTTTTACCAACAAGTGAGAGTGCATTAAAAGGACTGGTCGGGAAAACTACGCCAGCAAACACGATAAAATCAACAGAAATTGCTGTAAATGTGTTCAATGGTAAGGAAACTTATCCATGTTGTTTCGTGAATGTTTTTGGTTTGCTTTCCAAATCGTTTTTATAAACTACTAAAGACCAACAAACAAATCAAAAACTGTTGTGAAACAATAGAAACGGCTTTTATTTACTGAAATAACCGTTTTTATACCCAGTTTGGAGACAAGAGCTGTCCAGAAGGAGTTTTCAGGGCCGAGGTAAATCCATTGTTACACCACACACCCAAATAAATAAGTACAAAATAAGTCAGAACAGGATTATTGATGATATTACTATGTCAACACTTTGTTTTATTTCCTGAAGATGTCGACCTTGGAAATTTCTGGATCCACCCCTGTTTATTTACTAAAACTAGAAAAGTAACTAACCGTTGCACTGAGTTTGACTCTGCCTGTGAATCTTGACTCATCCACAATGTCATCCTCACTCACTGTATTTCTTATTTCTTTCCGTTCTATTCGATTTTTATAATGCTCTGCAAAAATAGAAATGATTAACAAAATTAGAACAGAATGGACCTCTTCTATATCTGCAAATTGCACATTTCAAACCACATGACATTCCCTTGAGAAGTGTTTTTTTCTATAAAATATTAAACATGAAAGAATCTCAACTCCCAAGCTAGTAGCATCAGGGTTCAATCTGTGAGTTAGCCATGCCCTGACATAGATCAGTCCAGAGGTTGTTTCAGGGTTCAATCTGTGAGTTAGCCATGCCCTGACTTAGATCAGCCCAGAGGTTGTTTTAGGGTTCAATCTGTGTGTTAGCCATGCCCTCACTTAGATCAGCCCAGAGGTTGTTTCAGAGTTCAATCTGTGAATTAGCCATGCCCTGACTTAGATCAGCCCAGAGGTTGTTTTAGGGTTCAATCTGTATGTTAGCCATGCCCTAACTTAGATCAGCCCAGAGATTGTTTCAGGGTTCAATCTGTGAGTTAGCCATGCCCTGACTTAGATCAGCCCAGAGATTGTTTCAGGGTTCAATCTGCGAGGTAGCAGTGCCTTGACATACTGTAGATCAGTCAAGAAGTTTTTAAATCTTTTAGAGCACTGTAGCTGTTGTGTTTTGTTTTTTCATTTACTCAGGGTTAGTCTCACTGCAGGATCAAAATATTCACAAATACCAACAGTAAAGTACAGAATGCACGATTCCAACAATCTCAATAAATCTTTTAGAATTTCCATATGCTAAATTCTCAAATATCTTCCAATGACATATGAATTAACAAGGAACAAAAAATAATTACCTAATAAATACATAATTATATGCTCTTGTTATAGCTGCATGTGCTGCATGAAAATTGAATCATCAAAGGGAAATTAAATTAACATTGTTAATGACTGCAAAATGTTTAACGATTTGTGGTCAATATTTTATTAATATTGGACATGACTTAACATATGTAAAGTATTCTTATGAGATTTTGTATAATCTGCACCATGAAGATTTAACTACTGACACTAGGGCTGTAGCTGTATCAGTTGATCATGCATGTGTTCCAGTTTCAAAAAACATGTATATAGCTTAATTAATGTATGCTTTATTCATCTGTATGGATATTATAAATTTAAAGGCACATTTTCAAGCCAACATCAATAAGAAACATAAAAGTTAGCATGATTCTTATAATATTATAAAGATAAATAGAAAAACACATTTGGAACAAAAAATATCATAGTATTTTTGTGCCAACATCAGTAAGAAAGATAAGTGTAGAGCTAAAGAAGGGTCAAGAACATCTTGCTGTGGGGCTCATGCTGCTCAGTATGATTATAAAACACTCAATCGCCCTCAGGCAAGCAAAATTCCATAGACTTTAGGAAAGCATAATTCACAACTATAACTGTTTCTTAATTGTCTGAAACAGAATCTAATATACACATCACTCAATAGCTAAGGAACACATGATAACATCATCTAAGACTAAAACAACAAATAAACATTTAACTACTCTTATCTAAAAGAGTGTTTTCATAATTTAGACTCAGAGTCTGTCTGAAGCACCCTTGACCACAATAGTTGAAGTAAAGCAAAACAGTTTCTGTTGGAATTTCTCTGGTATCAAACAACATATGAAAGAAACCCTTAAATACAACTAAATTGTTACAGTTTTTAAGATCAATTGAAATTCACTGAACTAATAGATTGAATTTTACAATATGCAGCTAGACTTACATATTGGTTTACAATGAACTGATAAGGCAGTTTGCAGATAAACGTTTCTAGGGAAATGTCAGATAAGGAATCACGACAAACTTATAACACGTTTCAGATAACGGTGGATATTAATTGCTAGCTAGGAGTGGCAAATAAGAACATTTTGTGGCCTCGAGGCACACCTTGAATTCAAACAAAAGACAGTTGTCAAAGAGCGACTGTACACAATAAAATTGATACATTGTGGAGTTTCACTTTCTGTGTACATATCCTATCCTCAAATTCTACATTGAATACCTATTTTTAACGTTGATTTTATAGTATGTCAGTTGTCAGCTGGAACATTAAGTCAAAGCACAGTACAGATAGCATAAATGTTGGAGAATAACAAGGCAAATGCCTTCCGTATACATAACCTTTGGAGTTTTCCATGTAAGTCGAGTAAAAAGCTATTTTCTGGAGAACCCACTTAGCCTCGAACTGCCAAAGAAATTCCGTGACAAACCACAGAAAAACATATGTTCGAGAGATAAGAAACACTTGAAAAGCAAAAAATAAAACCATGCTGTGAAAAAGAGCTTTTACTAATAAAATCATCCCTGTCAAAAGAATGAACTACAGAAAGGATACTTCTGATATGATTCGAAAAGTGTTTTGTAAGCTAATGTTATTTTGTAACACAATGATTATTCATATTGGAACTGTTGATTTTGTAGCGCTGTCGCTGAAAGTTGACGTTACCTTTATGAACGGGTCGTTGGCTCTTCGGTTGATTCTTAATTTCCGATATCTTCAAAATCTGCAGCTCCAGTATTCCTACTACGACCAGAACGATCAATATAGGGAGCTTGTTTGCAACTCCACGACCGAACATCGCTACACGTGAATCTTTTATCGACGATGACAACCAGAAATATTCACTTAACGAGTAGTTATCTGGCCAGACATTGAGTATTATAAAGAATCTCGAGAATATATGACTATAGGTGGTAGAAGACTATCGGCTTTTCGAGCATGTTGACAACAGGAGACCTCAAATGCTCGGTTTGTATTCGAAATGTTTGTGTGAATAAATTTCATTCCAATGAATCGACAACTACCGGTCAGCGGAAATATCAAATATTTCCCAGGCTGCATCGCAAGTTCTGAAATTGTGACGTATTTCTGGGTATTATCAAAAATTCGCAGGTTACCTTACGGAAACCATTGAAAAACTCAAATAATTATTATGGTAGGAGAACAGATCAAAAAGGTAGCCTACCTTTCAGCAATAGTAAGAACATTTTGGTAGAAATTCAATTTTGAATATTTCATTCCCCCGAGCCTCGCTATCATGCTAGAATTTTGATATATCGAAAGAGTGGGAGAGCTACATAGGAGGCTATGGGAAATGGGATCAAATATAAGAGCAGATTGTTTGTTCACCTATACTCATACACTGATGTCAGTTTTGCAAAGTATGGCCTGAACCCAGGTGAATGTATATTTTCGAAGTAAATATTTGTCAAAATTAGTACAATATTTGTAATATGATCATCCGGGTGGATGTAGTCCTGAGGAGGAATATTTGATGTGAATGACGTTTCGACAATCTGAGCGGAAGTTATCTTCAGAGTCAAGTGAAGAATTAGTCAGATAGCTAGGTCACTTTTTATACTGTCGCGTCAATTACATGGGCAGAATCGGTCTAATTAGATAGAGCGCGTATAAGCGCGCTGTCGGCGTGATTTGATTGTAATAGTCTCCGGGGCAAACACTGGTGCTTGCTCCTGAAACTAATATACCTGAATCACAGTGCGCTGCCAAGATTAAATACCTAGATTTAAAGGTTAACAATAACAACCCATCAAGGTCATTTTCAACTACATCCAATGTTTTCATTTCGTTTCAAAAATTTAATTTCTGAAATGAATATAAATTATAGACTGCACTTTACAACATCATTTCTTGGAAATTTTGACATTTGTATGACCTACAATACTTGTATAAATGACAATACTTTGTATAAAGAATAAATATTAGGTCGCTCTTATATTATATAAGAAAATTATACTTTTTCTGACGAAACTGAGGTGAAATATCAACATTCACAATCACATCTAGTAACCTCTGTTATGCCGTTGAACGTTTCTACATGCTTTATGCACCTATGCGCTCTTGACCTGTTCAAATACATTGCTCTGCACTTGTACACCATTTTCCCAGATAGTCCGACCGATGATCCTTTGACGCAAGCTCTACAGTTGGTACACTGAGCTGCATGTACTTGAATGAAGCTGTGGTGTAGGTACAGGACGAAAAACACGACGGTAATAGATAATACCTGCATGTAATAGAGGACAAACAAGATGATTAATAAAATAGTCGGATAACTTTATAACAATCAGAAATTAAGGGCACGCGCGCGGCTAAGTAACAGATAGAGCCCTGGAATGTACAACGCCTAACAATCTCATGCCAGATATTGGCTGATCAATGAGTCAGGTTGTACATGGCTAATTCTAATTAGTAAAAACCTACTAATGGTCTATCACCAATCCAGCCTTCTGATTGGCTGAGCTACTAGTGGTATATTAGTGATAGACCTCTAGTAGCGAAAAGTGCCGGTTTTGAGAGCCAAAAAAAAATTATTTCTCGCAGATTTCAACGTTTTTCACACCCTTTATTGGACCGATTACTAGGTTTTTACTAAAACAATTAGACCTCTCGCCCTCTGATCATGGTCTACGAGTCAATAGCCCATTCGGCCTTCGGCCTCATAGGCCATTGACTCGTAGACCATTCGGACTCGAGGACTAATTGTTAATTGGAATCTATATCAGTAGCATGTTGGGTTTTGCAAAAGGAGGAAAACCAAAGAATGTTGAGAAAAACCCAGTAATAAGAGGAGCGCGAGTGACGCTCAACTAATAGTGAAGAAATTGTTCATTGGGAGGTTCATAAGTAGCGTTTAAAACTACAATTTTATAGTTGATCTTTTAACAAATTGAAACAAAATATAGTGCAAAAAAACTGGAAAAGATTCAAAAACATTGACACTACTGTAAAACGTTTCTCCGCAGTACTTACCAGCTTCATCATATGTCGAGCACTGTTCTTGATTTTCTTGCTTTTTTCTCTCCAAATGTATCAGGCTTCAAGTTATTACTGATTTGGAAAAGCTTAATATTTGTCCCTTTTATAAAAAAGCGTTTTGGTCGCTTTGACGTTAAACTTGAGTAATGTATTATTTTTGTATGTTGAATCATTTTACTAGGTTAGAAAGTTTTAGTTATGCCAGGATATCTGGAAAGGAACTGAATGTCTTCTACTGCCGGTTGCTGCACGGTGGCGGGTCTTCATTCTATGTTGTAAGTAAAATGAACACGATTTGTTATATAAGTATTGCCTACAGAACCTTTACGTCGGTGCACTTGAAGGCTAGTTTGTTCACCTCAAACCAGACGAATTTATTTTAATCTTTATACAATATTACTAAATAGCAATGTGTACCGACTATGTAATGTAATGACTGTAGGAATTTATTAGATCGGGATGCAATATGCTTCCATATTCGTTGAGAGTTGAAAACGGAACAATTAACTAAAAGGAAATGACGTACAAACACACGCACGATCTTACGTTTTGGTTCCTTTACTTGAGGCACGCATAAGATGAATGAATGAAACTACTAGCATAGAATCTCGTTTGGTATTTTGTTTCTCTTTTTATTACTCTCCTGCTCTTTTACTTTCTACGTCTCATTTTTTTCTTTCTTTAATTTATGTTTTGTTTTGTAGGTTTCTCTGTGATTAATTGTTATAATTGTCATTTATTATGGTCAATTTCCTTTTTTATATATTTTGGGTTTGTCTACTCTTCTGTGATAAATTATAATAATTATAGTTATTACCACTCTCGTTTCTTGCTTGTTCAATACTCTTCACAATCATTTTTCATTACTAACATGTTTTACTAAGAAGAGGATTTTTGTTAAGTTTGATCAATTTTGTTTTTCATTCATACAATATTTACTTGAATAATCTCGTTATATATATATTTATAATTTTGATTTTTGGAAGGAATACAATACTGATAAACCATGCATGAATATATATAGCAATGTAATAATTTGTCTTTTGTTCTTGTGGATCTTTTCTAGTATCCTAATAAGTACGTGCCGTCGAAGTTTCAACGACAGTGAAGTGAGGTATGTACTTTTAATCTACTAAATTCATCAACCCGGCAGGCACCAGGTATATTTAGACGTACGGCGGATCTCTTCCGTCTAGTATTACAAATTAGAATAAAAGTTTGTTCCTGCTTCGAAGTTCAGTTGAAGGAGACTAAAAAAGACCAAGCATAAATATTGATATATAACACACGTTGCTTAACCCGGATGTCCGCTTCAGCATTAACTACTTTCAGTTAACGAGAACATTGTTTTGACTTTGCTAAATGAATTATTTTATAGAAATGTGTTGGGAGGTTAATTTTAAAGCAGGACTTCAATCACTTGAAAAATATCTCAATTCTTGGAAGGAACGATATTATTCTGGGGCGGATCCAGGAACATAATAAAGGGTGGGTCGGACTGAAAATGTTGTCCTGAGAGAAAAACTTGAAGACCACATGCAAATTTGCCAAAGTTAAAAAAAATACATATATATCGTTTAAACGGGGGTGCGTGGCCTCTTCGGCCGGCCCACCCCAAACCCTCCTCTGTAATATTGAAATATTTCAGTCTTCTCTATATGTCGAGTATGTCTCGGAAACACTACGAGTTGACTCCGCCATTCAAACCATTCCATGCCCTTTTTTTTTTTGAGTATTTAAATTTCATTTTTTAGACATGCAAATTTTACCAACCGTTCTGAATATCGCAAGACCAGGATAAAATTAGTTATTTTTAAAATTTGAGCTTGGCAAACGAAATAGATTTTGTGTGAAGCAGTATAAAAATGGACTCCACCCAGTAGTTTGAAAGTTGATATCGTAAATTCTATCGTAAATTAAATTTTCTCATGGTGGCTTTTGTTGCTCTAATTTCGGAAAGCGAAAGCCATGGTCCTCGGCTCTATAATAAAAATTGATCATTGATAATCTCGTACGCAGGACTTTATCATCGGAGAGAAAATCATTCCGGAGAAACACGCCTAAAATTTCAAAGTATCTCATTGGCTAAGCGGGTATAACTGAATAACATCTACAGCGATAACGACCCAACAGCTTCTGTGGATTCGTAATTTACCTTTTCAATTCTACACAGAAGTTTTGACAGAATTTAGTATAGATAGCTGTACAAACATAGAGATTCGCAATCAGTGGTCTTATCAAACAAACAAGATTGATGATTCTTTAGTCTGTTATCGGTCTATTATTGGTCTATTATTTTACACTGTCAAAATTAAAGTTTTCCTTTTAGCGAAGTTTTGCTGGCAAGTTCGTTTGACAAAATAGACAACATTTTGAGTCCATCTACACATTTGTGCAAACACTTCCTCTCCATTTTGTATTGTAAACTGAACAAAATGGTATGAAGCTGCTGCAAACAAAGCGATATTTATAGAAACTGACAGGCCATAGACAAGCCATTAATGGTAACGGTACGTATCCCTTGGTTACTATTGCTATGCAACCTTCGAACAATTTTTTTACACAAAAGTTTTAGTTTAGAATTTAGACCATTGGAGAATTGATGCTTTTGATGTGAAAGTTGTTACCAACCAATGGATTATCCGATTATTTTAATTATTTTATGTAAGGAATTCTGGAATTCAGTTTTCAAGTAGTATATGACGGCACCGCATGAAAACTAATAGAAATGACGTCATAGATGTTCTCACTAGCCAAGACACTCACGTCTTCATTAATTATGCAACAAAGACATGCAGAGGCTACTATTTTATTTATGATGACAAAGTTTATTACCGTGCTGGCTATAGCAGCCTCGCCAGTTGGCTGTGCTAAAACTACATTTGGCCCAATTAAAAATTACCATGTTAATTGCACACCAAAATTCCTCAATGACTTAAATAATAAATTACTTCATCCATCTCCCCAAAGACATTAAAATCTTACCCTATCTACTTATGACAAATCCCAAAATTACCACTAGACTGCTCATTACACTTGCAGATTAGACAGCGGTTCTGGTGTGAAGCTCGACATTAGCTTTTGAACATTGTATGTGGTTTCATTTACAGACCTTCACATCACCTGTGTCAACAACATGAACACAAAAATTACCCAAGGTTTAAAAGCATTGATTTCAGCGAGTTCCCACTGTCATTTCCGTATGCGTAGTTATCAGTTCATTGAAAATTAATTTAAATAAGACTCATTTTGATGAAAAACGATGTCGTTTCGCACGCACGTTTAGATCCGTAAGATATGGAAAGCTCTAACACCAGCTATAAATGTCTGGATCTCCAAATGAGCAACAACTGCAGTTTTTGGATGGCAAATGCTACCGATCAATGGCAAGACAATCCAGCCAACGAGGACTGTCCAGCTCATTTCAACAAGCATCACAAAAACTTTCTTATTTCGATGTTGATTATTAATTCTACTGTCGCTTTTGTGGCTGTTCTTCTGAACTTGTTGGTTATTGTGGTGTTTGCCAAAACAACATCTCTGAGAACCCCAGGAAATATTCTCGTTCTTGGTTTATCTGTTTCTGACTTCGGCATTGCCATCTTTTCCCAGCCAGTCTTTTGTGTTTGGATTTACGCTAAGCTATGGTGTACAGAGCAATTACAACATATCTTTGGGACTATTTTTTATTGCAGCTTTTTGCTTCTAGCATTTGTGTCGTTTGGCACTCTGACAACCATCTCAGCCGATCGCTTCTTGGCTATACATCTTCATCTGCGATATAAGGAGCGTATTACAACTCGACGTTATGCTATTGTTTTTGCTATTATTTGGATGACAAGCATTGCTTTCCTTATCTGCAGACTATTTGTTGATCATTACAATAGAATAATTTTAGAACTTATGGAATCAATCATTCTTCTTGTGCTGAATGCGTATTTCTTCTTCAAGGTTTCTCAAGCCATCAATAAACACTCACAACAGATAGAATCACAGCAGCATTCCTCACAACACTCCATCAACATTCCAAGATTCAGAAGATCAGTCAACACAATGTACTTCGTGATTCTACCCTTTGTATTTTTCTATGTTCCATTTATTGGAACACTGATTGCTGTCCGGGCTGTGAGAGAGGAAATGAACGAAAGCGTGTGTGTCTTGTTGGTAGTCACTCCAACACTCTTGATGATCAATGGTATTTTAAATCCCTTGATTTACTGTGTACGAAACAGCGAAATACGCACTGCTGTGTCTAGATTACTTCACAAAGCATTTCATAAATTCGCCGGCAATGACAGGCACACGTAAATCATTACTAATACTTCAGGTACGTCTAATTAAACTGAATCAGCCGTGTGTCATCTAAATGACTGCAGGGAAGAAGCTTTATTTGGAAGGGATCTTTCGCTTTGGATTTGTCTTCAGTAAATGTATTCCGTCGTAGAAAATCTCATTTTTAACGTAGTGAGAGCTTCAGGGAACGTCTTCAGTTAAGTCAATGCCGCACTATTGGAAGTCAGCATCAACGTCCCAAGCATTTCAAGATACTTGTTTGACAGGTGTTAGATCTCTACGCTGTTTGAATATATAGATGGACGTTGTTATTAGCAGCACCCTTGCAAAAAGTATTCCAATTGCAATTGTCATGTTTCTTTCACATTGTTCTACACCATTTCAGTGTTCACTAGCCAATTTGCTCTGCCAATAGTTGCGGTTATATCCGGGGGTTATATTTGGCTTAGCATTATATTTTGCCAAAGTGAATAGCGAGAATGGAATAAACATACTGCTTTTGTCTAAGCTCAATAAAATATTCCTCAATTATGCTTCAATATGTAAGAACAGCAACATATCAATTATGTTTGATGGACATCTTGGCGAAAATATTCTTTAACAGCCTGCTAAAATAGACAATTGGTTAATTCTATTGACACGCATCCGATCATTCGCTTGGCAGTATATCCTGATGCTCTTTAGTCTTGCCGGTTATTCATTTTATCTACGTTTTTTTCTGGCACGAAAACTTCCTTGTCTTTACTACCAGACACGTTTCCAGCAGAACATGCCGGCATAAGACGACATTAATCCGACCTACTAGCTAAATTTTGAATTTACATAGCACTCGGGATGTTACTAAAGAAAGAAAGAAAGGACTAATTGCAAAATTAAGAAGTAGCTCTTTCGAAATTCTAAAATCAAGCGGGGAAACGTTTTTCATTTATGAACATTTTAAACTAGCACAAGGTAAAGGTAAACGTGAAGTCAATACACGTGATGTCTAAGATATCGGTAAGCAAAGTTTACCACCCTCTCCATCAGTGTTCTACTCATTTTAAGAGGATTTTAAGAGGAGCTTGAGAGAAGTCGAAACAGACGTAGAGATCCTGATTATCGAGCCTTGAACTGACTCGAGTTCTGAAAACCAAAAAAGGCCAGTAATTTTTCGCACCGGACGAGAATCCCCTACTTTAAATTTTGCGATCACATAACGTTCGCCTTGTACAGGTCAGCAGTAAGTGAAGACAGACCATTTTATGGGTGTTGCAACTTGTTTCATTATGCTAGCCTGTAGTGACATCACTAATAAAGATGATTTATTTTCCATTTTCCGCTTTGCTTTGACTTTTAGCGACAAGTAAATGACCTTCCTATAGGATGTTTCTATCCGTCATGTTTCAGCGCGACGATGTCTTTCCTTTATCTTCCGCTCTTACATCGCTGTGTTTACAAACCCGTGTAAGACGATGTGTTATTCACAACGCATGCGTGTGATTAGTAGTCATGCAATCACATAACTCACGTACGCTACTGACATGGCCACGTTCATCCATTTATTTATTAATTATAAGTTTTTCAATGTCATTTTTCGTGTGGCTGATAAGATTGAATTAATTGCTACCAAATATTTGGCAAATATTACGCATCCTACGTCACAAGGTCTCTATGCACCTCGGTCCTCGAACTCCTAGGGCGTGTTCTTGGGAGTTGGGGTTAACTGGACACTGCCTCCTTAAAAACGTTTCTTTAATTTTGTAACGGTTTTTATACAAATATTTCGGATCTAGATTGAAAGGTCTCGATGCACCTTTTTACTCGAACTCATACGGCGTGTTCTTCGAGTTGGGGTTAACTTGACACTGCCTCTTTAAAAACGGTTTTCTATAAATTTTTGACGGTTTTTTAACGAGCGAACACCGAAGAATATATTCCTTTCAGATTACTTGCCAAAAGTTTATTGGTTTATCTTTTAATTGCATTTGTTTTTGTTTTGACCCGCAGAGCAACGAAATCAAAGTAGTACTTCCTCAGTATGCTATCACTACAAACTAGCAATCAATCTACTATATATATCATGTATACTATACATCTGCTTCAGTAGTTGGTTGTTGACTTGTTAGCGCTTTCGCCAGGATCGCAAAAAGACACTTTCAACGGATTCGAACTGATTTCGTCCGCTGTAACTCATTTTTTTTATCACCAAATTAAAAAAACCCTTAAGTCCTTAACCCTTGTTTTTGATTTGACCCGTTAGAGCAATAAAATCAAAGTAGTACTTCCTCAGTATGCTATCACTACAAACTAGCAATCAATCTACTATATATATTATATATATACTATACATCTGCTTCAGTAGTTGGTTGTTGACTTGTTAGCGGTTTCGCTAGGATTGCAAAAAAAAGACAGCTTCAACGGATTCGAACTGATTTCGTCATGTCACTCATTTGTTTATCAATTCAAAACCCTTAATTTCAGCAGAAGATGCTGGAAGGCGTCTAGAATGCATTTTCAGGAAAAGCAAAGCTCGCAAACGTAATCAAGTAATGATGTTGTCAGAGTACATGTATAGGGAGTGAGCAGCCGGTCGCTTGTCCTTTCTCATCAGTGCTTCGAGGATTGGATCAGTCAGGTTCTACAGTTTTCCTCCCTCCACAAAAATCACCTTTTACGGCTGGTTTGTAAGGGATTAACAGGGACGACTGCCTTATTTGTGTAAACACTGTAATTCACTACACTTCACGATGACCAACCAAACGGCTTCGACTCCACCTTCATATTTACTTTCAGGGGCATATTTTTTATATGCACATCTCGATAAACACCACAATGTCTTTCTTCTGGCTTTTATCACTATCAATAGTTTACTTTGTATGATATCTTCTTGTATCAACCTGCTCATCATAACAACCCTCACCATGACAACATCACTACGAACATCTTCCAATATTCTTCTTCTTGGCCTAGCAGCGTCGGATTTTGGTTCCAGTTTGATCACGCAGCCGTCATATTGTGTCTATTTGTTCGCCGAGTACAAACGCGATGCTTCGTTTTTCCAAAGAGTTCGAAGTATTTATACAGCGAGTAACACAGTACTTGCGATTGTGACGATGCTTACGTTGACTGCCATTACGGGAGATAGATTTCTTGCTATTCGTCTGCACCTAAGATACCAAGAGTTCGTCACACCTAGACGTTGTGGAATACTCTTAGTTTTCATCTGGTTTTTTTCCGCACTTACTTACGTTGGTCGAGTGGTTTTCGAA
>OCZR010189864.1:0-14192 GCA_900234385.1 Anemonia viridis | reverse complement strand
GGGTCATGAAAAACTTTGTCGAGATCGAAATCGAAGCCGAAAAGCTTCTGTAGATGATAGTCTACATCAATATTATATTGGGGTATTTTTGCAGAAAAAATGCAGAGCTTGGGATACCTGTGGTTATAAGTGATGATTCAATGCCTTTACACCCAATGCCATTAAGCCATATTTTACTCTTTGCTTGTCCATTTAATACCGAGTTCGATTCATATAGCAAATCCCAAGTTGACGAAATACACACAAGGTTACTGTCATTAATTTCAAACTCAAACGCATGGCGTGCTGTTCCTCATTGACCTTCTCTGTCATACACCAACATCCCGTGTGTGATGATTGCAATAAGAGTCCACATTTCCCCATCCATTGTGATAACAGCTTCCAAGTGAGGACTCTGAGCCTGAGCAGCGCATATAGTACAGCCATACTTTACCCGTGCCTCGTCCATAGTACCAATACCCTACAGTTTTGGTAAAACCAAGTTGTCGGCACGCCACCTTAGCATTTTTCAGATCATCTGAGTTCCAGCTTCTATCACACACTGTTCCCCATTGGCTATATGTTGCCTTAGTCTGAAATTGACGACAGGCAACCTTTGCGTCATTCATGTCCCAGTATCTACTATAATAGTAATCGTATATTGTTCTAAAATACTAGAAATCTTGCAATCGGACTTTCGTATACGTGGTGATGCCCTTCAGTGGTTTAGCTCGTATCTGTCTGAGAGGAAACAACATGCTATCGTCGACCAGCAATCATCCCAGATCTTAAATGTTAATTGCGACATTTCTTAAGGAAGGTGTCTGGGGCCTATCCTCTTCATTCTCTCTAATTTGTGCTTGCTTGAGCTGGTTGTCAAGAAACACCTGTGTTTCGTTCATGGAGATACTCACGACAAGCAGCAATCTGTCTCTTTTCGACTTGTTTCATCGGCTGCAAAAAATCTTGCGGTCAAGGCCATGGTGGGCTGCATTTGAGGATGTCAGAGCCTGGCTGGTTTCTAAGAAGCTGATGTTTATTCGGGTTTGCCTAAAACCCGGAATTCGGAATCCGGAATCCGGAATAACCACACGGAATGCTAAAACCCGGAATCACCAAAAAACATTAAATTTTATGGGCAAATAAATATTTTCTGCGTTTAATGACTTGAAGTTCGATATAGTGTAGCGATAATTAAACGCGATGAGAATTTCAACTCATTCTTCGGTGTAGTATAATACTTCATTTAGTAGAAAGTTAGGCACACTGTCCAATAGTAAATTAAATTTATTAGTAAGTTATTTAGGTTACGTCACCTAAATTACGCCAGCCGACGGCCAGTCGTCAGCAAATTCGACAATTATTCAGCCTTTGTATGTAGAATCGCCAAGTACATCCACTTCACCAGAACTGAATATTCAGCCAATGCTCTACTCAGAATCCGTCAATCATAGGGAATTAAAAAACGTTCACTCAGCCAATCAGAGACAACAGTTCTCACGCCTGAAATAAGCAAGGCGTTTTGATTATAATCGTAAATGTACAATATATAATATTTAGTTTGGGAAACGCTGTTCGAAAAATATTTTCTAGTCCATTAACTATGGTTTATGATTATCATTGATTGACGGAAGCGAAAAACCAAATTTCAGCGTGCAGCTCGCCGTCACGGAGTTCGCATGTTTGTGAAAATAGCAGTAATACCTGTTTATTGATTATTTGGGTTCCAATTCAATATAGGGAAACTCTTTGTAAATCATGATATTCAAGCTTTGCCATTTATAGCTTGTCGGTTAGCAAAAAATCAAAACAAAGATGGGGTTCCATGTAAGGGGTCCGTGTTTAGGTCGACGTCTTGGAAAAAAATATTCGTCCATCGATGGTCTCGAAGATGGAGGAAGGTTGGTTGTGCTTTTCTAAAGCGGTTTTGACTTCTTAATATTATATATCTTTCATTGTTTGTGCTTTGTTGTATTTTAGTAAACATCAGAGTAAGTAGTAGAGACGAGGGCGAGGCTGAAGAAGTCGTAGATTTAAGTCAGTCAATAAATGGGTGATACGATCTTTGTTTGTGCATGCGCAATATTTGCTTTCTAATTTTTTTAAATCTAATTTTTATTGTATTGGAAAGATGGAAATACGACAGTGAAACATACTATTCAAAAATATAAATAACTTTTTTATTGTTTTTGGTGATTCCGGGTTTTAGTATTCCGTGTGGTTATTCCGGATTCCGGATTCTGAATTCCGGGTTTTAGGCAACCCTGTTTATTCAGAGAAATTGCTCATCATTGTTCTCGAAAGCAGTTATCAAAGATCAGCATTAGTTTTATTCGAAATGTGAAATGTGACATTAAATCGCAGGATACTGTTAGGAACTTATTCTAAATAATCATCTAGAAATAGTCATTTAGAATGATACAATTGGTGAGTTGTAAAATGGGAAGGATAATATGTAAAAAGCACTCTATATGAAGATTATTTATCAAGAAACTTTCAACAGGATACCGACATCATATGTGTGAGCATTGCAGTAAGAGCGAACATTTCCCCAACCATTGTGAGTACAGCTTCCAAGTGAGGACTCTGAGCCTGTGCACTGCATGTTCCACAGCCATACTTTACCCGTTCCTTGTCCATAGTACCAATATCCTACAGTTTTTGTAAAGCCAAGTTGACGACATGCTACCTTAGCATCATTCATATCCCAGTAACCACCAGCATGACACACTCTCTCTTTTTCTTTTGCTCTATGCAAAAATTCCAGGATAGTAAAAACCCACATAAGAGATGGAACCCCTATATTTTTCTAGATTAGGCTGAAATGGTTCTTCTATATTTCGCATCTAGTGAGAAATCAGGCGGAATTAGTTAATTATTTTTTTCGAGTTGAGAAGTCACAAGTCTACACCTGATAATTTTCTTAAGATATCAGAAAAAGACATGATTTTGTAAAGATTAGGATACTTAGGGAAAATAACAGTAAAGTGTATAATAATTGGTTTATTTTAGCACCCAATATCCTTTCTTTTGTTTTTGAACCATTTCGTACTCAAATTATAAACGTTTTAGCTAAACAACTTTAGTATATCGAAAACATCTTAAAACCGCACATTTCGATTGGTCCCAACAGCATCCGGAATAGAATGGGTTTTCACTGTAGGCGGTATTCTATTACCTCACTACGCTATGGCAAAAAGGATATCAAACTATGAAAATATTTCTTTGGGCTAAGATTTTGTAAAGAAAAAGAATAACTAGAAGCTTCTGAAGTAAGATATTTCAGGCGATCGTCCATCATCACTTTAATGACTCTCTATAAGCGTTGCATTACAGTGATTACTGAAGCCCTAGGGAACTATATTAACTATAATATCCAACTTATATTCTTAAAAATGGTTCTTATTTTCGAACCAATGCAATTGTTCCTAATATCGTGGTTTTTTTCAATATATATATTATATATTTTTTCATCAGTGATCGATAAACCCTGAAAGATAACAAATTTACTTAATATTACCATCCAAACTGATAATTTTTTACAATAAGTATTTAGTATATGCATTCCAAATGACCCAGTAATTTGTCAGTCTAATTTGTCGGGCTGGAGTGGTTCTTGTATAATATTATGAGTACTTATATGGCAAATTCTACTCTGATTGTTCTTAATCCACTAGTTTTTTATGCGAGTTTCTGCTGTAATGCAAAGCATAATTACTTTTTACAATAACTTTTGCCGAAACGTTAGGATGAAAACCATCAATTTTATTTAGAGATGGTACATTTATTGTGTCATGCAGACTCTATTTACACAGACCGGCATGTCCAAAAGGTATTCCATGGTATTCCAAAAGCAGTCCAACATCATATGTGTGTCCGTTGCAGCTAGAGTGAACATTTCCCCATCCATTGTGAGTTTGCATGTTGTTTAACCATACTTTACCCCAAACTTTAACCATACGTTGGAGTGAAAAACCGAGAACGGAGGCAGTAAGCAATATACATGGCATGTATATGGAGGTAATTAAGTGTCTTATTGCTTGAGAAGGTTTTCAGTAACAAAATGGTATTCTCAAAGGAGAACAATGAATGAATTAATAGTCTATTTATAAAGGGTAGCATGTAACAGTGCAATATTATATGCAGAAGAAAGACTGCGCATGCTTCGCTCATCCCAAATGGAGAAGGGGTAGGGAAGAGGTGTCCCAATTAATCTTGGGCTTGTAGATTTTCAAGCCGTGAGTTAGTTATTATTTCTTTGAAAAACCAAGTTGTCGACATGCAACCTAAACCTTGGCATCTGGCATATTCCAGCCATTATGACATACTGTTCTCCATTGGCCATTATAGCATAGTTTAAATAGACTTTTCGTGCATTATATGAAGCCACATGTATACGGCCATGATGCCGCATGCAATACGAAACACAACACCAACATTTGGTAGCGGAATTATGGGCGAGCAAAGATGACGCGATTTTTGGTAAAAATGTCTTGAGCGACCATCATGGTGCACAACTTAGTTACACCAAGATGGCGGACAATACTGGAAAGACATAGATTGATAGATTATTCTATAACTTCCATTATATTTTACTCAAATATCCCTGGGATTGATATTCTAAACGTGTTTAAGGCGAAAAACTTTCAAATTCGGTAAATTATTTTGGATTTCATCGATGTTTAGATCAACGTCACCGCATTGCGTGACACAAATAGACCATTTCACGGATCCCGCAGCTCAACCTCAGCCTCGTGTGGGTGTAATATATTCTTTAGAAATCGACCACAACTTGTTAGGTGTTAGGTGTTGCTATTGTTCGTTTACGTGTGAATTCCTATCATTGCTACGGACTGTAGTCAAAGCTAGGTTGAGCTACGGGATCCTACGGGATCCGTGAAATGGTCTGTTGAACCTTCATAACTCGGCAACCAAACATCATAATGACACGAAACTTTTTCCTGTGACTTAAATCGTTGATTTTTGAAACATGTTTTACACTTCTATTTGTACGATCCATAGTTTAGATTTTAACTTTGTGATGACGTCATGTGCAAATCAAGAATATCTTAACCTTAATCATATTTTTTCCGACTTCTTTTCGATAAGATAACTAGTTCTTTTGCCACTATACATAAGAAATCGACGTTATATAATTCTTTAAACTGTTTAGTTGTGATTGAGATCACTAACTACTATTACCTTAGTTAAAGGTAGCGCAAGTGCTCTCCAACTTTTCAAATAGACTATGGCCGCCGACAGCTATTGTAGTATCAGTCGGCTCGATTGTTGAACCAGTCCCCCAATTCACGGGGACACAGTCCCTTTAAGGTGAGTAACTTATATTGAAAAGTAGATTGGAGCCAACGATGTGCGGGCAAACAAAAGCCGTCATAAATCATAAAAATTTGAATGAGCAACCATACTCGTTTAGAACTCTAAAAGGCCAAACCCTCGAACTTTCCACGGAATGTATTTTCTATAAGCTTCATTAAGAAAACGTATAAAAATGTATCAATTATTTGTTTAAAGTTGATTCAATGCTTCACCAGTTGGCATATCTATAGACCCTTTGCCAAAATGGGGCATAATTCTTTCTCAACCTAAGACAAATTGACCCCTGAATAACTAAAGAATATATGCTTCAATTACAAGCTGTGTAAAAATCTAGTAAGTTCCAATGAAAATCTGCACACGGATATATTTTTGTTTTTCAAATCTGCTTATTTTATAGACAAATGTATGTCTGGGGGTATCACATCGTATATTCTTGTTCTTGTTTTATATTTATTTTAAAAATAAAGAACCTTTAACACCAAGATGGGCATATATCTTTTTACGATAGCACTATAAGAAAGCGCTAAATTTGCATCAACATCATGTGTGTGTTCGCTGCAGCTAGGCCAACCCATTCCCCATCCTTCATGACTACAGCTTCCCAGCGAGGATTCTGAGCCTGTACACCGCATATAGTACAGCCACACTTTACCCGTGCCTCGTCCATAGTGCCAATATCCTACAGTTTTAGTGAAACCAAGTTGCCGGCACGCGACCTTCGCATCATTCATATCAAACCAATCATGACACACTGTTCCCCATTGTCCACTGTGGTACACTTCTATAATGCTGCCGATACCTTAATCTGCATGTAAAAACTCTTTTTCGTTATAATAAAACATGCATTATTAATTTCTTAAAATGCGTCCATAACTTCCTGCATGAATATAAATGTGATCAGTTTAACCCACTGATATGACCGCGGCTCGACTAGAGAATATATACATGTGTCAGCCACTCGACTATCTAAACTTCTAGCCAGATATCGATCACCGAACAATCTTCTTACACACGAGAATCAAAAATTCATTAGATTTATATCAGCCTTGGACAATATAAAGGTTTCTGTAGATAAGACGTATCCGATTCCCCTTGAGTATCGCGAGGATGGAACGCCTGGCACATTCGTTACGTATACAATCAGGGATTTCTTAACAAAGCACAAATCAGCCACAGACCTGAAACATCTGAGGGAGGCCGATCTTGTGTCCTTATTACGTCTATGTTTAACTAGTGATGTGGTCCTTTTAGATGGCAACAACTACATACAGAAGTATGCTCTGTCCATGGCTAAAAATATCGCGCCTTCCTTAGCCATACAGTCTCCATGCAACAATGCCTTACACCTCAAGAGATAGATGAGCGATATGTTTAGTTTAGTTTAGTTTAGTTTAGTTTAGTTTAATGAATTCGTCACGGAAATACAAAAATAATAACACTAAAACAAATACAATAAATACGGGGTGTGATAGGGGAAAGAAACAGAACTTGCATCCCAATTGCTATCTAGCTCCTAATATATAAAACATACATTAAAATACATTAAAATACACACACAAAATAATAATATATATAATATTTATACACCCAATTTCGAGAAAGTCGCCGTATAAGTACGAAAGGAGAACTTCAGCAACTCAGCGAGACGGGAATCAAAGGAAGACAAAGAAACAGCGCCTGATTGTCCAACAATCAACCCCTACCCCATCAAAACTCCAAAGCTCCCCACCCACACGGCAACCTTCTCGAAATCATGTGCATATGTTACACGTAGCAGATTGAAATGATTTAGCCTAGAGGACTATAAGTTTCACGCTTTGACAGATAAATGTTGTTTAAGCTGGTCCTGAAGGATGAAAGACAATTCATTGCTTTGGTGTTGGATGGCAACAAGTTAAGTAGCATGAACCACAGACAACACAACACCCAAAATGAGCGCACCGTCGACCTCAGGTTTGTCAGTTGAATAACTGTTACGAGTTATCAACGTTAAATATTATTGCTTTACTTTACTTTTTACTTTACCCAACGTAGTACTCACTACCGTTAATTTTATGAACTCTGCTCTTAAGTAAACTTTATTGACAACAGTCTACCATTCCTCGATACTTTGGTTACCTTACACCATGATAACGGTCGATTATCATCTACACTGTACCAATAAAGCAAGCCGATCTTGAGACTAGTCACCGTCCCATCTTACATAATAGAGATATCCTTATTGGAGAAATCAGACGCGCAATATCACGTTCCACGTCACTGACACACAATCGCTAAGAGATTGAAAAAGCTATTTATCAATATTGGTTATCACAAATCATTTGTGAATTCCACCGTCAAACGAACGTTGCGTAAAGACAATTCGTAATGGTGTGACCAAAGGCAAAATCTCATCTACATAAAGATTTTTTTAACGATTTTTTTAACAGCCGTTCATTCCTACGCCAACATCATATGTGTGACCGTTGCAGCTAGAATATCATCATGAGAACAGCTTCCAAGTGAGGACTCTGAGCCTGAGCATCGCATGTCTGTTAGCCATACTTTGCCCGTTCCTCGTCCATAGTACCAATACCCTACAGTTTTGGTAAAACCAAGTTGACGACAGGCAACCTTGGCATCATTCATATCCCAGTAACCATTATTAGGATCACACACCGTTCCCCACTGTCCACTGTGATACAATGCTGCAGACAAAACTAAAGACTAAACTGTGTAATGTCAATTTCAAATTTTGTATTTCAAGTTTTCTTACTAAGCATAGGACATACTTGGTTCACCTGATTTCCGGTATGGTTGCTCTAATAACTCAAGGGTTATTAGAAAGGATGTTAACCACATAAATTGTTGATACACAAGAAAGTATGCTTCGCTCGCGTTAGTGAAGTAATATAAATACAGTATAGTTTTCTAAATACCAAGTTGTCCTTCTAGGCATTTCTGATTTGAAATACGGTTGCCAGTTATAAGTGAGGATTCATTGCCTTTAAACCCAATGCCATTTAGCCATTCTTTACCCTTTCATTGTCCATAATTCCTAGTTCATATAGCCTTTTTAAATCCAAGTTAACAAAATGCAGACTTAGTGTCATTAATGTCAAGCGTACACGCATGGCGCAGTATTCCTCATTTATCCAATTTGTTATACTTACACCGACATCCCGAGTGTGATAATTGCAATAAGAGTCCACATTTCCCCAACCATAGTGGTTACAACTTCCAAGTGAGGACTCTGAGCCTGAACATCCCATTTTGTACAGCCATACTTTACCCGTTCCTCGTCCAAGGTACCAATATCCAACAGTTTTGGTAAAACCTAGTTGACGACAGGCAACCTTTGCATCATTCATATCCCAGTTCCAATTATAATGACACACTGTTCCCCATTGACTTCTGTGGAAGACTTGTATAATTAATTTCTGAATATGGAGACGATGTGGTATGAAACAAAAATGAAAAAAAAAGTGTCATCCGAACACATTAAATGTCTTCAAGTAACAGCTTTTACCGAGAATATTTGACATTAGAGGTTAGTACTTTAATGATAAAGTTTATAATGTGCTGGTTGTCTAGCTAGTTAATTGAAAAGATCGACTGAAAAATTGTTGAGGATAAAGGTATAATATCTTAATTTTAGTTAAATTTGTTCATGTTTAAGGTTACAGGAGACCTTCAGCGGTATGTTTCGTTTAAAACTCTCTGTACGCAACATTTTCATGGAAACCGTAACAAACTATATATTGTTTTAAAGGTCATATAATCAAGATTAAGAAAAATATCAATTTTGAGCACATTTGTTCAATCTAAAACGGTGCCAGACCCTTAAACAGGAATAGGGTGCGTTCCGTATATGTAAATTGTAGACATTTCTTTTGTGTGAATTAATAATAAAACAAAACCACTGTTTCAATCAGTGAAAGATAAACTACCAAATTGTGTGAGCGTTTTTTGATTTTTTTGTTTTGTTAAAAAGTTATAGAATTTTAAAGTTGAACCTTCCGAAATTTTCCAAATCGTTCGACGTTTTAACGCATAAAAAAACGAAATATTCAAAATATCAAAAATCGCTCACACACTTTTGTTTACCAATACTTCCCCATTCTTCTTGCCAAATTTCCTTGAAATTGCGAAATTCACAAATCAATTCACAAATAGGGAGCACACCCGTTTCCTGTTATGGCTCTGGCATCGTTTTAGATTGAAAAAGTGTGTTCAAAATTGATATTTTTCTTAATCTTGATTATATAACCTTTAAAACGATATATAGTTTGTTAGGGTTTTGATGAAAATGTTGCGTACAGAGAGTTTAAACGAAACCGGCGCTGAAGTTCTCCCGTAACCTTAAGTACATTTTCTGAATCATTTTTATTACCCACCTTCATATTAACACATAATGTTTGTATATCTTTAATCTTCTTAATTGTAAGGGTTGGAGAGCTTAAAAATTGTGTACGACTTATGTTAGCTGGCTCGCCGTAGCATACTTTGACTTGGTTTCTATTTAGCTTAATTACAAGACAACTGCAGAATACTAGTGCATAAGTCTCCATTGAATTTGGTAAAGCGATTTTCTCTGACAGGTTGAGTTACTTTATTCTTCTTTCATGGCGAATTCTAGATCAGGAACACTTCTAGTTTCTGTGTTATTAAATCTTACTTTTATCACATTTCTCACATGCTAAACTATGCTGTTGATGCTTTCCACATAAATGAGAAAAAATGCTTTTTGCTTGTCCCCCAAATGGAAACCTCTGCAGACGAAAGCTTATTAGTTTATTAGTCTTTTTCCTTTATTTCTGCATAGGAAAACAATTTTGCAGCATTCTAAAAAAAATAGAAATAAGTTTTGAACCTCAATTGAACTAGGTAAATAGTGTAACCAGTTGCGCATGCTTTCAGAGAAAAGGCAGCCGCTCTGTACGAAATCAGTCAGTTATGGATTCATCAACTTTTACAAAAAACGTACTGTTCTCCATTGACTGCCATAGCAGACCGACCACAAATATGTTATTATTAATCACATACGACTTGGAGTTTCCACCGCATTATCTATTTTTTTACTGCCTAACATGTTATTTTACGTATTATTGCTAATTGAAGCTTGTCGTTCCATTGTCGCCTGGGAAACAACTTAGTCTCACCAACACAGCGTGTTATATTTCTTGGTATTTATATGATTACAATTGACTCTTCATCTGTCTTCCCGTCTACTCACTTCAATGCTCGATTTTCTACGTGCAGACATCTTATGGTGGCAACAGCTCTTGGCGAGGCTTAATGGCGGCAGCACGGTCTTGGATTTTCGACTGCCTGAGAGTTGACCTTGTTAGGGATTTGAATTATATAAATTTCTTAAAAAAATACAAGAATATTGAAGAGAAATGTGTAACAAAAACATGATTATTCAATAACACGACACCAACATCCCATGTGTGACTGTTGCAGCTAGATAACACACTTCCCCATCCGTTGTGGGTACAGCTTCCAAGTGAGGACTCTGAACCTGTACACTGCATTTGGTACAGCCATACTTTACCCGACCCTCGTCCAAAGTACCAATAACCTACAGTTTTGGTAAAACCAAGTTGTCTACAAGCAACCTTCGCATCATTCATATCCCAGTAACTACTATAAAAGTAATCACATACTATTCTATAACTCTAGAAATCAATCGAATAAGATGTACAAAGAAAGACATGGCTTCCATGGGTATCGGGCACCGGATTAGCAGGGATGTTTACTTTGAAAGAAGGAGAGAAACGACATAAACGAAGGTATGAAAGGTCTGTGACCCCGAGAAGATTGCGCTTGCGGCCGATCAAAACATTGCCTAGCATCTTATCGTTGAGAAAACAGTACAGAAAATCTATTAAAATATTCTATAGAATAAAATTAATACATTTTATTGTCCTTTATGTACTATTTTCCTTGTCTGGATTGATTCTGTTTCCCTTATTGAGGCGGGTTCATATTGATTTGAAATTTGCTATTTCGATAAGTTTATATTATTCTAATATCGCTAAATTTTTGAATGATTGAGGGCTCAGTTAATTCTTAATTAGCAAAGCTCTCCGCCATGGTCTATTTTATTTCTTTTGAATGTAATTTTAATTATTACATTCCTATCAGTAGGGAAAACGCGAATCTTCGTTTCAACGGCTAAACGGGAACATGTCATTTCGGGTTTATTTTTTAATATTCTGAAGAAGACGACACCAACATCATATGTGTGAGCGTTGCAGTCAGGGTGAACAATTCCCCAACCATTGTGAGTACAGCTTCCAAGTGAGGACTCTGAGCCTGTGCACCGCATATAGTACAGCCATACTTTACCCGTTCCTTGTCCCCATTGCCAATATCCTACAGTTTTAGTGAAACCAAGTTGACGGCACGCAACCTTTGCATCATTCATATCAAAGTACCAATTACTATAATCACACACTGTTCCCCATTGACCACTATGGTAGACTTGTATAATGCCGCCCACAACAGAACTTTGAATATTGCACCTAGATATTGAAAGAACTTCTTTTTTTCTTTTTTTTTTACTTTTCAAGGAAATAATTTTAATTTCTTAAAATTTGTGGTATATAGTTGTCTTATAATAGAAGGATTAACAATTACTGAGTAAGTTTTAGCGTGTCCCAATATATAGGATGACGCACCGACATCCCTATGCATTGCATCCAGAACCAACACTTCCCCATTCTTTGTAAAAACAGCTTTCAAGGGCAATGCTAAGAACAAACTAACATCAGGCTTTTTTCAATGCTATGAAGCATGATCCCTGATTTTGGTGCCTTGTACTGACGTGTCTTTAAGCCGAGACTTATCCAATAATGAAGGAAAAAGGAAATTAAATCGTGATAAAGATCCGCATTATTCTACCTAGATATTTTAAAAAGCCACTGTGACATACCAAAGAGTAAAGTCTGATTAAGAAATTCAGTATTTCGTTGTAGTCTGTTAGTTCGGAAAAAATAATAGAACTTACCTGACTTACCTTGGCTTCCCCTGAAAATGATGTGGTGCCGGACGTGCCGACGAGAACACATTGACTCGCCTGAACTTGTTTGCATTGATTTGCATGGTTTATTTAAAATATTTAGCATTTTCTTACGAATACTGGCTATCGGCAATGCTCTAAGGATACGTAATAGCTTATACACTATTTACACTATTTGCCCAGAATTTCCTTGCTATCTTTTGTAGTTTGCCAGTGTTTTATACGTTTTATACGTTCTTCTTTCTTTCTCTCAGTATCTATGTGCGAGATTACGTTAGCGCATGACAGAGACATTTGAAAAAAATAATTCTTTAACCTGCAGAAACATTCACAGATTTTTGAAAACTTTTAATAAAATGGTTTAGGAAAGGATTAAACTATTTCGTCATTGTGTATGGGTTCGGAAAGGATTAAATAAGCTACTTAATTTCCCGTTAAGACTTCTACCATATTGCTCTTGAGTTGCCTCATGACATCTTCCTAGCAGCATTTTGTTTTTTTCTGTTGCTAGGTATTCTACACTGGGCTGTCAAAGAGAAGAACACACTGAGAGAGATTTCCAGTGTTACAGTGTTACAGTGGTCCTTTGGAAGACAACAAGGAGAAACGCTTCTCTGCAAAGTTGTATTATGCAGTAACATACAACCTGATATATATGATCAGGAAAATGCGAATGTTGGTAGAAGCTTTGAAAGTTGTTTTGTTATTCATAATAAAGAACCATGTTTATATCTTAATCTGATGATCTGAATAGCTCCGTTTTTTACATTAACAGCAACTTAGGAGCGTCATTATATCTCCTTGGTATACTTTGCTGTACTTTCTCTTCTTGAAGGAAGAGCATTTATTGAAAATTGTTAGTAAATTTAAATTAGACTTTTTATTAATTTACACCACTTATATATACAATTAAATTAACAAAGAGTTAGAAGGAATAAAAATTAGGTGCTAGGAGACCTGAAATAGTATGTATAAACTAATCAAAGTCAGGTACCCTAAATTGTTTCTTGTGTGTGGCAAACTCCAATAAACTAAACTAAACTAAAGTAAGAAAGAAGATTTTCCACGAGAGCGCTATAAAAAAAAAAACGCTAACGTTACACTTGCATCCCATGTGTGACTGTTGCATCCAGAGTTAACATTTCCCCATCCAAAATGAAAGCAACTTCCAAGTGAGGACTCTGAGCCAGTACATTGCATCAAGTACAGCCATACTTTACCCGTCCCTCGTCCAAAGTACCAATATCCAACAGATACAGTAAAACCAAGCTGTCGACACGCAACCTTGGCGTCATTCATATCCCAGTAATAATCATAATCATCACATACTGTTCCCCATTGACCACTGTGGTAGTATAATGGTAATGACTGCATGACCTGAACACTGCATCAAGTACAATCATACTCTACCCGCCTTCTGTCCAAAGTACCATTACCCACAGCGCCGTAATCAGGGGATTTTTCAGGTGGGTGCACATGGATTGGTAATGAAATGCATCCATTGAAACTACAATTGAGAGGAATTCACGAGAGGATACTGATAGCGATTAAGATATCACTGACCGAGATTGATCAAGCACAGTCAGTAGAGGCTAAGGTCAAGTCTCTCGATGAAGCCAGCGATATGAATGCTCGTTGATGTGAAAAACGTTTTTACGAATAAGCCATGCCTATAGCCTGTTTAAGATCCTATCCAATCTGAAGTCAGTGTGGTTTTAACGGAAGCTTCAGTATTGCGTAAAGAGCAACTTGACAATTTTGAAAAGTTGTCGTTACTTCTCTCTGTACTATTCGACCACTGTAATTTAAAAAAATTGCCGTGCAGCAAAGAACAATGCGTTGTCCAAGCTAGATGACCACGTTCCAACAA
>OCZR010189696.1:4303-18009 GCA_900234385.1 Anemonia viridis | reverse complement strand
GTAACCTGACACCTTTTCCTTTCTCTTAATATAAAGTTCATATCATAAAGACTATAATTGAATAGTTATTCTCTCTATACTTTATAGTAACTTTTTTTTTTTCATTTTACGGCAATGAAATTGCCTTGTTGATTGACTGACGTATTGTTCAATGCTAAAAAATTTCTTACATCTGTTAAGCAAAGGATCACAAATATGTTGAAGCGTTTATCTGAAGCTAAAGCTTCTAAGACCAAAGCTACAACAACTTCACAACTTCGGTAGAATCTAATAAATTCAAACACAAACAAACCTGTTGTTCTTTTGGGAATAAAATCATCATCGTCATCATTTGGTGAAGCTGATCCCTTATTTTCTTGTGTATTCTTATGTCCATTATGTGTTTCTTGACTCCCATTTTCTTTATCTCCATTTACGTTGCTTTCACTTTTATTTGTATCCATTCCATTATATTGAGCTTCTGCTTTTGTTGTTGTATCCATAGCGTCATTCTCCTCGTCACTGCTGTCTTCAAGTACCCTAGCTGCCTTTTGCCGAGGCTTTTTTATAGGTGAATCAAGAATTGTGGTGGTTTTTGAGTCTTTTATTGCTGTTTGTTGTTTGGGTTTCTTGAGATCTTCATCTCTGATTGGATAAAAGGAGACATGTTGGGAAACGAAACTTGTTTGGGGAGGGGAGGGGGTCAGGTGAATAACAAAAAGACCTAATCATCATACAACTTCTTCAATCTTCTAAATCTTAGTACTGCTACATTTTACTGCAATTCACAATATTCTGCGAACTCAGACATTTCAATGGCATGCTGTAAAATTCTTTGTTAAATTTGCTGCCGTCAATCAATGATAATCAGTCGATCAATACCTTTTACATTTTTGACTGGCGGCAATGAGAAACCAAATTCATATGAGGAACCCACAACAACTGAGATAGCAAAGTACCATGGTGCTTTCCATTAGTCAAAACACCCTTAAGCACCCTTAAACAATTGCAGTAAAAAGGTACAAAATTTAATTCTTGGGATATTCTGTTATAAATTTCTGTAAACATTGAAATTTCACCTACAAATTTTCATGAATAAAATAAGAATTTTTACCCAGTTTTCGTCTTTGCTTCGTCATTTTTCTCTTGCAGTTTGGCGGACGGACGAAAAAATGCCCTAGGAACAAAAACAAGACAAAACAGATAAGATTTATACACACGAGACAGAAACAACATGGACGACATGCACAGCAAATCAACTCAAATCTTAATATTAAAAAAATGATTCAATCTCTTTCGATCTTAGTTATATACTTACGAAATAGATTTTTGAGACATTGAAGACCAAGGTTTCTTGCCAGCGCAACTGCAAGGCTTCAAATTATGAAGGTTTTTAATTTCGTTCCAGACAAAATATTCGCGCCAAATCTTCGAGTAAATGGAAATTACTGATCACGTGGTGTTTTGCCGGAAGTGACTTGCTCGTACACCGGAAATGACTCTTACCAACCTTCAGTTTGATGGACAGATTGTTTTTACGCCGAAGATCTTTGTATTTTCTCTGAACTTTATTCTTTTTTTTTTTTAATTCATTATTTAGCGAATAAGTTATAGAATGCTAACGAGAATTTGTCGATTTTGAGTTTAATATTTCATCGGATCATATGTCTCTTCGCCGTTCTCATGATTTTTTTCCCTTTCTCTTCATTTCGTTCCGTTTTGCATCAGCTTTCACTTTCATAAAAGTACTCTGTATATCTTAAACTCTTACACGTAAATTAAATTCTGATATGGTGTAATGCAACTAGGATTCGAGTATTTTATGCCACCAACTTCTTGATAAACTTATAAAATTTTCTTCGCTTTAAAAACAAATTTGGGAAAACTATGACTATAAAGTACGTGGGAGTATGTCGTAGGTATACGTTCTCATTGAGTGAAGAAGTTTCGGACCTTGTTTCGGAAAATACCCTCACAGATGTCCCGGAAAAAAAACTAAAAAGTCCTTATATATGCCAACATGATTTATATACTACATTATTTTGTGACGTTCGTAGATCCTACAACCAATGAAGATTCCTTGGTTTTTCCCTTATAACAAAAGATTTCCGCTAGATCAGCGTTAACTCGCAGAAATGGAGCGCATTTCGTCACAGCCTGGATATATTCTTTTTTTGGAACTTCGCTGGGGGTGGTATATATAAGAGGGTGTGTCGAAGAATGCTATAAATCGAACCACACCGCTTCACTAACCAGAACTACAGTTTCCGTCTTGATATCTGCTTCTTTCGGCCGAATTTCTCCGTTACTGGGGAATATATTCGTTGACAAGGACTTCTAACAGTTCTAGCGTTCCTATTTGGATTTTTGAGTTGTTTTTAACTGGCGTGATGCAGGCCATAAAGTGTGTTGTAGTTGGAGATGGGTGAGTCTTGAAAGCCGGCACATTTACAACCCTTCTTTATTTCAAGCTTGTGGTCGATGGCCGGGATGAAATCTCACGTCCAAGCCCACTGAACCTAGCTTTATGTCTCGAGTTTATTCAGTTCTAAAGCAGCTAATGATTTAGCTACGTTTAAGGACGTTGTTTGGAATATTTCCATGTGGAATTAGCGGCCATTGCAAAACTCGTGTGTTGCTTGAACAAAACACGCCTCGACGTGCAGCGTACGATGCACCATCATCTCTTGGACATTATTCTTAATATCGAATTAATTTGAAAACTTCTTTTCTTTACAGAGCTGTGGGTAAGACTTGTCTTCTCATCAGTTATACCACAAATGCTTTCCCAGGAGAATATATCCCAACTGTGTAAGTAAAGTCTAAAGCATTTTCAATTTTTATTTCCTGTACGTTCTTCGCCTTTTTGAAAATTAAATTCTAATATCGCAAGCTCAGGCGTATTCAAGTTGTATTTACCATGTATTAATTGTCTTGTAATTCTTGATTTCAACCGTTTTAGGTTTGATAACTATTCCGCAAATGTAATGGTAGATGGCAAGCCCATTAATCTTGGTCTTTGGGATACTGCAGGTAAAGACGATCGAGTTTCTATAGTATGATGGAATTTGGGCCTTCCCGAAATCCCTGACTTTCAAACTAAGGAGTTCATCCCCGCTATTATCCCCCCGATAACTGATATAACTAAAACTGGGAAAGAAAGTTTGAAAATCTCTAATCCAACTTCAGATCAAAGGGCAAGTTTCACGTAATCAAAGTTGGTTTCATACTCGTGTACATTTTACGACAATTAATTAATGTAACTTTCAAATCAGTTTCGTGTTAATTTCTGAAATCAGTTGTTCTTTCTCTTGACATAGATATTTAGGGCTGTTTAGCCAGCTTTTTGAGATCAATTGTCTTCTTCTGTCTATCAACTTCCTATCTAAATGTCATAAAATCATTCATACAGTCATTCATGCCAATCAATTGCATTCCTGTGGATATGATTCAACATGTTTCCTAGAGAAAAATGAAATTTACTGGCATATAGAAACATCAACAATGCATTTTATTAGGTTTCTAGATAAATCATTGTTCTATCAAAATTTATTTCTGTATAGAAATTCTACAATTTATGTAAATCCTATGATCTAAAATTTGTACAGAAAAACATGAAAAACGTGTCCTGTTTTTGTTCAAATTTATTACTATATGCTTGTTCTATAATGGTCAAATTTTATACATTTAAATTGATTAATTGGGTTCCAAATTTCTAGTAGATGAATAAATTAGCATTAAAGGCTTCTGTTGGATTCCACGAAAGTTGAAAGAGATTTCACTCTGTACGAAAAGTTTAGGGCAAACTGTAAAAACTCTTTTTTCTTAAGAATACAACCATTTTCTCTGTACATTAACCATTATTAGTAATATATTTGTTAGCTATAGTCTGCTTCTGTCTTTCTTGTTGTTATTGTTCACTTCATTTCACACTCCCCTACTATGACAATTTACTTTCACTTTGCTTGTCAATATTTTCACTTGTTTACACATAAATTTAATTAAGATATTAATTTCAAAAACCAACACTCTAAAAACTGTATCACACTGTGCTCAGTTGATGAGCTTTACAAGTATTTAATTTGGTTTTTATCTATGATCCAGCAGTATTTCAGTTTCTATAAAATACCTATACAAATTTTCCTATGCTCAGTAATGATTATTGTGAAGATTGATATGGTATTGCTTTCTTAATGATGTGTTGCAAATGGGGCTGTAGAACACCCTAAAACGTTAAGGGGCTATATAAGAGACTAGCTAGTATAGTATGGGAAAAAGGAAAAAGTGGTAAGGCTATAGCGGTCCCTGTGCAAGTTTACCTAGTATCTCTATCTTTTAAAAAGTGTAAAGTGTCAAGAGCAATGTAAAATTGAAGATATCTGACACCCCTTGAAATTAAATCATAGATTTGAAGATATTATTATGCCTAAGACAGGGTATTCAGGGGTTTCGATAGAAAAGAGTTACTACCGGATGGTCACCGGGAACTAAATTTCATATTTTGCAAATCAGTCTCAATAAATAAGAAATATAATTTGTGGAATGAGAGGCCTACATTGAATCTCATCAGTCTGCTTCAAATATTATTGAAACCCCTGGATTTCTAAAATTAGTTTCTATTTTTTTTTTACCTCTATTTTCAAAATGATTACTAAACCTATTAACTTGGTACAAGACATGTTTTGACAAACCATTCTGTCATCATCAGTTGTCAAAGAGAGATGTGCTTAATTATTAGAACTTCTTATTATAAAACTATTCAAAAAAGGTTGTCATAGGTCCACAAAACCATTTTAAAGGCCCCGATTATTTGTGTTTAGTTGTGTACCCATAATGATTCCTTTCTGTCTTGGAATATCCTATTCAGGAGCGGATGTGGGGGGCAAGGGGTTGTGGCCCCCCCTTTTAGCTGGCCATTTTTCATTTCAGCTAGTTTATTAGCATGTGACATAGATTTTTTGGAAATGATTTGATCTTTTCCGGGCCCCCCTATTGAAATTTCCTAGATCCACCCCTGCTATTGCCCATCACCTGATGATAACCTTTTTGAAATAGGCTATATATATATATTCATTTTATAAAGAAATGTTATACTAAATACAATAATTTACAACAATTCATGGTCTTTTCAGGACAAGAAGATTACGACAGACTTAGACCTTTATCGTACCCTCAAACAGTAAGATTTCTTCTATTACTATATTGTTTGTAGAGTGTTTTCTCTCTCTCGTACCTCGTCATTTCTCGTCAGGCAACCCAAAACCACAGCTACTATTCTCATTCCAATTTGGACTACAGGAATGGCGATCAGTACAATTTAAGTGGGGTCTAGCATGAAAATTATAAAGAAACAGTGTAGGGGGCTAAGATTAGAAAATATAGATATCTAATATGCAACAGAAAAAAAAGCTAGAGGGGGGCTAAGGTTGCAAAGCCTCTTCCGACTCTATCGGTACCAAGTATATTTATTGCAATCCACTCTGAAATATCTTTAAGATACAAAATGCCTCAATAGAAATAGTCTTGTAATCTTTTCAAAATTACAATAAAACTTTAGTTTATGTACCACTAGTATATGAATGCTAAATCTGACTAGCAGATTTGTTTGAGATTGATCTTAAAATCTTGCCATTTTCCCTCTACAGGATGTGTTTCTTATTTGCTTCTCACTTATTAGTCCAGCTTCATATGAAAATGTTAGAGCAAAGGTAAGTCTAGCTTAAAACAACTCATTGGTTTTCCATCCCCACTTTCTTAGATATGAAGTAAGAAATCATGGGGTAGCTGTTTTAACTCTCGCACATGGGTTCTTTGATTGCTGAACTTGGTACAACATAGGAGAAAAGTTGAAATATAAGCTTGAGTGCAGAAATATGAGCAACAGAATTGTGCAACTTGTTATGCAATATTGCTGTGCTGCAAGCTACAGTACAAATGTTGCTAGTATTGCCACCCGGCATGCCACAACTTTTCATTGAAGCAGGGAATAGAAAGAGCTTTTATTTCTGCAACAAAATTTGTGCCATACCATTCAGTTGTTGTACAACATGGGCAGCAGACATTTCTGTCAGTGGTACCTCTTAGTCCTGGAGACTCTTTTTCTTTAGTAATGTTAGGCTTGTTCTCAACACCTCATCAAACTTTGCTCTCCACAATTGTAATAAAAAAATATTTTGTTTCCTATTCAGTGGTACCCTGAAGTGAGCCACCATTGTCCCAATACACCAATAGTTCTTGTAGGAACAAAACTTGATCTTCGTGATGATAAGGATACTATAGAAAAGCTAAGAGAGAAAAAGCTAGCACCTCTAACCTACCCACAAGGATTAAACATGGCAAAAGAAATTGGTGCAGTCAAGTACCTGGAATGTTCAGCGTTGACTCAGAAAGGACTCAAAACAGTATTTGATGAGGCTATCCGAGCAGTTTTAACTCCATCCAAACCAACAAAAAAGAAAAATAAAGGGTGTCGTGTTCTATGATCAAGTTCTATATTGCAGGTCATCCTTAAGTAACTGCTTTAATGGTACAATGTAAGTATTCCTAAGCAGTCTTGTTTGTTCAACAACAAGTGTTTTCTATATTGAGCAATTTCTTAGATATGACAAAACAAAATAGGTGTTGGCTTGTTGCCAACATGACAAAATAACACAATTGATTACTTTCATACATTTTTTGCGCCAAAAGCTAAAAAAAAATGAAAACTTTGGAAAAAACACATATTATAGGTGTTGTTCATTGTACTTGAAATAATATTTTGAAAAAGTGATTTTGACTATCAAGCTGCATTTTTTTCTTCCAAAGTGGAATTAATATCGACAAAATAAATTTCCAGAGAATTTCCAAATGTTCTACTGATTGCTCATAATGCGAAAGTCATTTATAGATTCACAATGAGTTACTATGGCAAAATGAGATATAGAATCATTTTGTACATTCACGGGAGTGTTCATCATTTATATGGGGTGAGACAACAGCTATAGGGGTTTGACGGGGTGCCAGTCCTTTTCCTGATAACAATTGGGGGCTTTAGCAATAATATTTTTCAAAGCAAACAATGTTAATTTCTGTGTCTTCTGAAAGCCTGTAGTTCACTGTTATATTTGAGTGGGGTCTATCCAAGATATAATATTTTAAAATCTAAAATCCCCATAGTCCCCTCCTCTTCTTAAATTATGAGCGCTCCCTATAAATATGAGCAAATTATTTTTATTTGTAATTTCCGTCTTTGTGTACACCAAGAAATCTGCAAAAAATATTTGTGGTACTTTTTTAGTTGTTAGAAATTATGTAAATTCCCAAACTGTGGAGTTACATCTTGTAAAATATGACCTTAGAGTGGTTTTTGTATGAATGAGAAACACGTACAAGGTACTGACTTGCAGCACATACACTGTACGATATGTCAATTGTCTTCCAATAATTCAGGCAATCCTAGTTATGCATAGTTATGGCTACAGTAAGAAATGGTGTGCACAGTCTAAAATTTGCCTAATTTCACACTCATATGAAGGCCACTCTAATCAGGCAAAAGCTCGGTGCAGCAAAATCTTCAATTTAACAAGTTACAACTAGTTGTAAATCTTCTACAATGTTGCTTGTATTTGGCAATAGCAAACTCTCATATCTGTCAAATCCTGAGAACAATAGACCCCTTGTAGCACAGCAAAATGCAGCTCAATTTGGAGGACAGAACAATAGGTTTCAATTCTCAAGATATTGAAATTCTTTGATTTGTTTTGTCCTCCAAATTGAGCTGCTTTGACATCATGTGCAAAGTGTCTATAGCATATAATTTAAGCAAACCATATCTTAAAAAAATTGTTCTTTTTAAAAAATTTAGCTCACAATTAAGCTGCCAATATATCTCTTGGGATTCTATTATTTGATTGCTGCAACAAAGATATTCAGAAGCCATTAGCTTCCAATTATGTTACTGCTTCACTTAGCTTAAAACAACTTACTGTTAACTTGATTTTCATTTTTGTTGGATGATAATACCATTTTTTTTCATCCAAATCAATTGTAAAATCAAAATGTTGATTATGATACCTGAGAATGATTGTTTTATACACCAAATCAAAATATGTCCACCAATTTGAATAACTATTAAATTTTTTTGTTCTGAACTGACTAGCCTTGCATTCACATGCAAACATAAAAAGCATTTTTGCATATATGAGAGGCAAGTTAGTCCAGAACAATAGTTATTCAAATTGTATTGGTCACCATATATTATGCATAAAAAGTACATATGGAACTGTGATCTTGGTACCTCCCTAAACTTTTGTTAGTTAGTTAGACCTTTATTGCTAAGTAGCATCAAGAAAAAGAGCATTTTCATATCAAAATCATGGCCATTAAATTTATTGTCATCATTCTTCTTCATCCATTATTTTGAAAAAAATAATAATTCTGTAATTTGTTGTATTTTGAATTACTTACCTAATCAACCAGAAGAGTTTTACTCGGACATAAAAGGATATATTCCTAGAAAGTAATTCTGTACATTTTTTGAAACCATTACTCAGTTGTATCACACAGAAAATGAGAGGTATTTCATGACTGTAAAGTTTACATGGCATGGTATAAAAATTGATGAATTTTTTTGAACCAGTCAAAGCACTTGAGGTCAATGCTCAGCCAATGAAAGTGCTCCGACCAAGTATTCTCCAAGCCATGGCAGATCCAGGGGGTTCCAGTAGTGCACCAGACATCCCCTAAAAGTCTAAGTACAAATTAATAAAGAATACTTAAGTCAGATCAGGATTATTGGTTACATCACTTTATCTTTTTTTCATTTTGCACCCCAACAAATTTCTGGATTACCCCAGTGGCATAGCAGTTGTTCATGACTTGAATTTTTCACAGTCTTACAAAATGTACTCAATGCAATAGTTTAATAATTAAATAATTAATAATTATTGTTGATTGTGATGGTTATACAATGGTATATGGTGTACAGCTTTATAATGCATTAATGTAAATCATGGACAAATATTGATGTAGTGCAGTGTTGGAGCTCAAATATATTTTTATTATAAACAACTTGCTTGTGAATTATTCATATAAAATATACCTTAATTGCTTGGGGGAATGGTGGTTTTAGTGACATTCATTTTCATAATTCCATGATTTTTGGGTGTACAGTAAATAGATCCATTATTGAATGTAAATCACTTGAACAAATAACTTGTGATAGAATAGTGTGGTCTTTCTATGATTATGAAAATCTTACAACAGACCATTGAATAGGATGTAGCATTTGCATGATGGCATCATTTGACCCTTTCTACCAGAATGCTTTGTACATTTTCTTTCTTATTCAAATTTGTATTTGCTCTTGAGAATATTAAGACAATAGGTGCTAATGAACTGAATTAAAGAAAGTGTGCAAGGGATTCTGGTAGTAGAGGTTAATGATGCCATCATGCAATTAATGTCCTATTGCCTAGTTGCTGTGACCATGTTAGTAACCTGCGATGTTGAACTTCAATTCCCCCAGTTTGAAGCAAAATTGAATAAACGTTAGATGATCTATTTCGTAGATTATGTGACCCACTGCCTGTCTTTGCCAACCCACCCCCTTTACTTTATGATGACTCCCCATACAGAAGGATAGGTGCTGAATGCTAAAAGATTTAAAAATAGATCGCTACAATTCAATATCATTCTTTTAAAGTTTATATTTTGATAGTTTAGAAGATGAAAATTTTTAATTATTGTGTGGTTAAATATGAGAATTTCAATTTTTATTTTTGTATAGAAATATATTTCCTATTTTCAGGAATACCTTACTTAACATAAATAATAAAATAATTATTTCAAACTCAAAATTCATTGTATAATTATTTCAAACTCAAAATTCATGCATTTAGAAATTTTGTTTCTGTATTTCTTTTTTTTTTTTTATTCTATGTTCGTCTGATTTTTCACAAGACTAAAATAACTAAATTTCATTAAAAATAAAATCCAAAAGCACGGCTTTACGTAGAAGTACTCAAAAAATAAATTCAATCAATTTATCTTACATTGAGGAAAGAAGTCTTTTATATTAATATTGTAGGTGCTTTCCCCCTCGTAATCCTCTTTTGTGGGAAGGATATAAATACCTCGAGGTGTTCGTGCGAAAAACCATTAACCACAATGGGTCGAAAACTACAGCACGATCTTGGAAATGGCTATCAAGGGTAGTAGAGTCGAGAAAAATAAAGATATCTTCCTTAAACTGAATACATCACTTCCTAAATCCTACTTTACATTATATATTTTTGACAAAATTGTTTTACTTATAATTAAATAGCTCCTTTTATGGCGTTGTAACCATGAAGATGAAAGACGTCAGAGGAAGCTCAAAGACAAAAGCTGGGAGCAGCCAAATGACGTCACAGGGTCTAATTTTAGGCGTCAAAGACGAGCGTCGTCTTGACGTCACATAATAAGAAAAGGACTCTGATTGGTTGGATTTGAGAGGCTTTTGTTGCACTTCCGATTGTCTTGACGGTGATTGGTTGAAAAGTGCGTAGCTATCAATAATTCAGACCAATCACAGATGAGCAGTGTAAACAAATCTAAGAACCAAAAACCCCCTTTCTGTGTTCGCTCCGCTCTTTCCCTCACTCTTCAGCTGATAGAGGAAACAACAACCAAAGTCACTCGTATTTTTTCCATTATAAAATTCTATTTTTCAAAAAAACAAATACACTCAATAAAAAAAGAAAAACTACAAGACGATATGGAGCTTGAAATCCAAGTATCCGTCAATTTCCTGATGAACTACCTTTACAACAAGCTACCAAGAAGACGAGTCGACCTCTTCGGCGAAGAGTTGGCTAAAAAATTGACCCAGAAATTCGAAGGCCATTGGTATCCTGATAGACCCCAGAAAGGAAGTGCCTACCGCTGTATTCTCATCTCCGAAAAGCTTGACCCTGTCCTCGTCCAAGCTGCTAAAGAAAGTGGGTTGAAAATTGAGGATGTGAAGGCGAATTTGCCCGAGAAGCTTTGTTTGTGGGTCGATCCTCACGAAGTGTCGTACAGAATCGGTAGGTGAAAAGAACATTACCTTACTTACAAGTACAAAAAACAAGCCATGTTTGAAATTACATCAAAGGTGTCGGAATTTTTCAAGCCTTCATGAAGTCTTTTTCTTTGTACTTAAACTCTAAGGATTTATTTAGGATTTTTCTTCGTACATTGTAGAAAAAAACCCTTCGTACGTGAACGTATCAAATGTCTGGTTGTTGACTATTTGCCGTCCTCCTGAACGGCTCGGTTTGTTTGCTTTGATAAGAATTTAATAGAGGCCTTATTTTTCTCTAAGTCCTAAAATAAAGGACTCGAAAAACTGGTTAATGTACTATTTGTTTTCTAATGTGGTTTTAAAGCCTTATTTTTTATATCTTTTTACGCTATGACTCCGAACGCGAAGATGTCCTTTTGTGGTCACAATGAACGTCGGCCGTCAGATATTTTCTGGTTTGTGTATGAATAGCTAATGTTTATTATTTTATTTTATTTTTGCTATTACAGGCGAACAAGGTTCAGTCAGCTCGATTTATAAGAAGGAGAGCAACAGTTTTGCTGATGAGATTTCTGATGCCGAGACGGCGCGTTGGGTCGGTCTTTTGAACGGCCATAACGCTACAAGAACCAAGTCGTTCGAAAGAAGTGCCGAACGATCTTCGCCTACGTTCTCGAGCGGTTCTTCCTCTTCTTCCCCCTCGCCAGTCATGGGCCAGCCTTTTTCTCCATACTTTGCCTGGAGTACAGCAGAAGATGTAGCCAAGAAACCTCGCTCAAGGCCAGTGAGAAATATCCCTTCTCCACTGTCTCCAAACGCTCAAGAATTCAGTCCTATCAAGCCAGTCGGTCGACCATGGACTTTCCCCAGAACAACAGAACGATTCCACCAAGATGGCAGACGTAACTCGCCTTCTTTTTCTAACTCTCCCAACTTAGACTGGCTTGCTTTTGCCGATATGCCTTACAGAGACAATTTCAACAATTCACAGATGCCAATAATGGCGTAAAAAGAGACACTAAACTATACTTTTTAAAAAAAATCAAAAAAACAAGTCCACATATATTGCCAATATTTATATAAAATGCAAATGTCGAAAATTGATTGAGGGCTTATTGTAATTTATATAAAGTTCGTTTATATAAAAATTGCGTTCTCTGTAAAAAGTCGCCTCGGTCGAATTTATAGGAAATTGTGCAAAGACATACATTCACAGTGAAGACTGTTAAAATTATTTGAAAAATGGTATTTCTGTATAAATTGTTATTAAGGTTTTCTCTTTGTATGAAAATAATTTTTGTACATAAAATATTATGGTTTTGTTTTAATGCGAGAAATTGTGAATAGTTGGATTGCTTAAAAAAGCAACAAAATTACTACAAACTTATTTTATTGAAATAAATGACGAAAAAACTTGTTTTAAGGTTTCTATTAAAATGTATTATTTCTAGAATATGAAATAAAGGTTTGAACATTTGAAAGATTGTGTTTTGTGCTTTATTATATGTCGGTGGAATGATTTTGTATTTCGAAGTTTAGAGGAAGTTTGATCTTGAATTTGCAACGTTGCAACAGTGTGGGCTTGGCACTCAGGGGAACCCCCTATTCAGTATGAAGAAACTGATTGTTCAAAGCTTTATGCAAAACAAAACTTAAGTATATGTCTTGTCTGGTCTTACAGCTGCATTGAAAACTTGATACTGAAAGGAGATTCAAATGTAAGATTCAAGATTGGAAGCTGGAGATTCTTTGACCAAATTATGAATCAAAAGAACAGTTTAAGTGATTTGTAATAATCATTAAACTATTAAATTAAAATACCAAAATAAGTTATACAGTGATGGCTAAAAGTTTCATAATTGGACAGTCTCAACATGTTTTAGTCTGATTAAAACAAACTATACCCAGCAGTATTTCTCATAATTTTTTTAGCCAGGCCTTATATTGAATTTGATATGAATTAAGAGTCAGATTGCTTCAATTTCCTCGTAACTGTGAGAAGTTTAGATAAAAGGAATTGTTTCATTTCATTTTAATCTTACTGGACTGAAGTGAGTGGGCGTTGTTTGGCAACAGGAAGGAAGGCATGAGCTGGTTTATTTGGTACATAACCTTCAAATCAACTTCAAATCATGGCCATTCTATTCTTTGCCTGAATATGGTAGATATAAAATTAGCAAGTAAGTAAACCTAAAAGAAAATGAAATTTTATTTTTAGTCAATGGTAACAAAAGATAAAATATGAATAGTATATCACTTTTTTTATTTCTTAAAAGGAAAATGAAAGTGGTATGTAAATTGGTTAAGAGACTACTGGGGTCATTCGTCACCAAGAATAAGAAGGATTTAGTTATAGTGAGTAGAATGGCTGCTATCCTAAGCTAAATTGAAGGTCAATGTCTGATGCCATTAGACATGCCATAATATACCTGGTGTGAAGAGATGATAACTAGCGGTAAACTAGTGTACTGATCAGGGCCATAGCTGACCATGACTAAGGGACCATTCATTATTTAAGTTGGAGAGGGGGGGTGGAGAAGAAATTTTCAGTGACGCAAAAAAATTTCAAGACCCCCCCTTGGAAGGCATTCAAGTTTATTGAGTACCCCCATGGATTGTAGTAACTGAAAAAAATTTAAATTTTCCCTAAAAGTCATTTTTAAATTTCAAGACCCCCATTCTTCACTAGCAAAAATTTCAAGGC
>OCZR010189128.1:2817-20677 GCA_900234385.1 Anemonia viridis | reverse complement strand
GTCTCCGTTACTCCTGATGCTAAAGTTGGCCTTCTCGGGGAGAAGTAACTGAATCGTTCCATTGGGGAAGTACCGGGGTACTTGAGCGATGACGCTGCCGACTTTTGTATCCTCGGGAACTCTGACACGCACGGGATCTTGATCAGGGCGGTAGTGAAGGAACACTAACCTTACATTGACATCATTTTCTTGCGGCGGTTTACCGTCGTCTTTGGCCTTTACTCGGAACTTGTAGGGGTTGGGGAGGCCTTCTAAGGGTTCTTTGGCTCTTAATACGCCGTTCGGGTCGACTTCAAAGTATTTATTCCCTTCAGGGTCAAGCTCGTATGTGATTTTGTCTCCTTTGTCCTTATCTGTGGCACCAAGACGGGTTACTACTTGGCCAGCATCAATGTCTGTAGGATTACATATACCAATAGCTTTTCGGTCAATTTGTCCATCTACTTCACCGGGGAATATAGGCTTGTTGTCATTTATGTTGATGACATTGATGATAAGCGTGACAGCAGCGCTACGGTCACGGGTGTCACGCGCTTCGATCTGGACTTCGTATTTTTCCTTTTCTTCGTAGTCCAAGACACGGGTTGCGTCCAATTGACCTGCAAAGTAACACATAGACAATCAAGAACACAATTTTTTCTCTGAGTTCTCTTCAAGAGCCAAAAAAATGGCTCATCGAGTAAGATCACGATTTTTGAGGTGAGCGCACATAAGACACAGCACGATGATCTAACAAGAAAATATCGTGGCACATAATTGATATACAGACACCTACCTGTAGAGGGATTGATTGTAAACATGTCATCATCATTCCCACCGATAATCGTATACGTCAAGGCTTCGGACGTCGCGGCTTTGACACCAGCCACTCGGCTATTAGCCGGAACACCTTCGACGACATTAACAATGACCGGAGAAACGACAAACTTCGGCGGACCATCGGGAAGGAAGACATTAATTTCGACGTCCGCGTATCCCTTTTTCGGCACCTCGCCTTTATCCGCTGCTTGGACTCTTATCTTAAACTTTTCCTTCTCAACGGTGGTAAGTGGTTTCTTCACAGAGATCACTCCTTGGTTGTTGATTTGGAAGCCCTCTTCCTCGTTACCTTGAATCAAGGAGTATTCTATTTCTCCATTAGAGGAGCTATCAAGATCCGATGCCCGCACTTGGATTACGCTTGTACCAACAGCTGCGTCAAGGGCTACTTTACCTCGATACAACGAGGAAGCAAAGATGGGGAACTCGTCATTCTGGTCTACAACGTTGATGGTTATCCTTGCAATGGCTAAAATAAATGAACAATATGATTGAATACTGGACAGTGAATCCAAGCGCGTTAAGCCTTATATTCAATTCTGCCATTATGCGCACAAGGACCTTAAGCATACACGCTTCACGATTTCCAAGCTATTGCTCAAAAAAGTGGGCACCCGGGTTGTAAAAATTGCTATAATTCAGTATATTTGATTCGTAATCAACTCAATGTTACGCGTCCTTAAGAATTTAGTGAAAATCAGTTGACCTGGTGAAAAAAATAAGGCAATAAAGCAGGTTTTGAAATTCGGGTGCCCACTTTTTTATTCCTTGCGCATGCGCATGGAGCAGAATTACGGAGTTTCTGATGCGTCTATTGCAAAATCAACGACGGCGACGTCAACCGGAAGTGTAAATAACTTCACTCTGGCGTTCTGTACATTGGAGATTTCATTCAAAAGTAAGCGAGTAAAGTCAACTCATCCACATGCAAGACAAACTTTGAAGTGAAATTATTTTGCACTTCCGGTTGACGTCGCCGTCGTAGACTTTGCAAAGCTTAAGGTCCCTGTATTGTATTTGTATGCAACGCGCTGGAGTAGTAGAAAACATATTTTTTAAACGTCATAGTCGCGCAACAAGTTTTATGAACACCACGTGCAATGTTCTCATCCACGCTATTCTCATCCAAGCCAGAAATGTGACTTTTACGAGTAGTGCGCGCTGGAATTCTGCGACATGTGAGCAGCTTTCCGTGATTCAGATTATTGTGTTGCGTTAGAAGTTGCTCGTGCGTATGACATCCTTCAAAAAATCTCTGTCTTTAGCAACGTTACACGGGGAAAAGAATCAAATCCAAAAGAAAATATTCAGAATTCCAATACAAACACTAAGCCAACTTACAACTATATCTTGGCGATCCGTTATCCTGAGCTCTAACAAACAAAACGTGTTTTGCTGACTTTTCGTAGTCCAATTTCTTCGCAAGCGAGAGTTCTCCGGTTTTGGTGTTGATATTGAACAAATCTTTACTGGCTGTTTCTACGCTCTGCAGTATTTCGTAGGAGAGCTGGCCGTTCTTGTCGGAGTCGTGGTCGACTGCAGATACGATTGGTCTTAAAGGTTTATCTGTAGTGAAGGTTGGGAACATTAAATGTTAGAAGTCTGTAGCAATACGTGGATAAAACCAAGCAATATAACTAGCTCGATAAAACCATATATGTGAGCTCGCTATACAAACAGAATGCATTCTGGTCTGGTTTGGGTACAAACAACACCGCAAAGGCATGACGAACCAAGAATCTTGTACAGATAACAGGGTCAAAGAAAACCACCTCACTTCCGGTAGATCATATAGATTAAACGAACAAACAGCATAAAGCTTCGCCACATGGTGCACCATTGCGCGCAACATTCCTGTCAATCAATGTTGCGAGCCGCCCATGCGAGCCATGTAACACTGCGTAATTTGTTACACGCAGTGTTACTGAAGTAGAAAACGGTCCTATTTTAGCAACATTGCCGGTTTCCAATATTACACCGTATGTCCGCGCCTTAATTCTCAAACATAGCTATTTTTTCCACTTTCGAAGTCTCTGAAACTGATCTTCCCTCCCTTTCATCCAGTGGTAGAATACTGTACATTCCTTTACAGCTAACCATACTATACACGAGTCTGCAATGCCATGCACTTAGAGGCAAACCAGTGTACCCTGCTACAAGGGTCTTGTTCTCATTACACTAACCTGTATTTTCCTCTATAGAAAGGGTATACGAGTTCATCTTAAAGTGAGGTGGATCATCGTTGATATCCAGTAGATTAATCAACACGGACGTGTCATCCATGCTACTACCCAGTTCAACGCGCACTCTCAGCAGGTATGTCGGAACTTGTTCTCGATCAAGAGACCGCGCCACGAATATTTTACCAGCACCATTAATACAGAAAGCGTTGTCTCTGTTGCCATCCATGATCGTGTACTTCAAGAAGGCATTTGATTTGCTGTAGACGGCTTTAATACTTTGTACCGTAGTACCGGGGTCGGCCGTTTCGGAGACAGTAAAGGTGTACTGTTTTTTCGCAAAAGTAGGAGGTCGAGGCGTGTTTACTACTTCAATATTGAACGTGAATTCTGTGTTGGCTGATCCAGCTTTGGCTCTTGCTACTACTGCATATACATTTGAACCTGCCTGGTACCTGTGGGGGGAAATAATCGCATCTATACGTCACACTGATTGGCTGATAGTTATAATTTATTCACGGACTGAAAATTTGTTGGTAAAATTGGCGGGAAGCCAGGATGAGTCGTCAGTCCCCCCGCAATTAATCAAAAGCGAAACGGAGGACATTTGGAAGGCGTAGCAGAGAAGGAAAGGGGAGGATGGATCTGCGAGAAGCCGCGCGGGGAGGTGCATCAAGACAGAAGAAGTGGAGTTTGAAATTTCTTATCTTACCTTATTTCTCTTGCTGCTTTGAGATCTCCTGTTTTACTGTCTATCTGGAACGGGTGATTGTTGGTGCTTTTTGAAGTCACAATATCGTACGTTATCTCACCATTGGCGCCTTCGTCTGGATCAAAGGCAAGAGCCTGAAATATTAACACAATCAGTGAACACTTGTGTACTATCAATCATAACTGAACCAATATCAGATCAAAACAGACTTCGTTTGCTCAGCAGCCACTGCACAATATATAATAGATCATTTTCCAATTCAGGCTTATTTACTGGGCTCATTTACTGAGAGTGAGCCTCCTCACTCCAGCGTCTAAATATTCACAAATATAATTGGTAAAGTAAAGATGCACAACTTCAACAGTACAAACACTTCGAAATTCCACGAATCTTCAGTGGAATGCATAAATATTCAAAATAATTCCATATCAAATTGAGGCTTAGCCCGAGCAACAGAGAAATCGAAAGTGACGTATTCCCCGAGGTTGTCGAGAGGTTCTACTGTCTACACCTATTTCAAATAACCTTGATAAATGGGAAATGGTCAATCAGAGACCCATTATTATCAACGTTATTTTGAAATAGGTGTATCATTTCATTGCGCACTAGTACTGTACATACCTTTATAATGACATTTCCAGTCGGGGTATAGTTCTCAATGGTCACAACCTTTGAATTACCAATGAATCCAAACTTTGGAGCGTTGTCATTGATATCAGTAACAGTCACTATCCCTTCGACATCCGTTGCCATGGGAACCGAACCCCCAGTATACTTTGCGCGTATAAAAAGCTTGTAAGAACTGGTGACCTCGCGATCCAATGCCGAAATCAAGGAAACCTGTCCGCTGGAATCAATAGTGAAGACCGGGGTTCCGCTTGCTGAAGTGTGTCCACCAACTAACTCGTAAGTGATCCCAGATGCAGAGCCTGATTTTGTGGCTGCAACTTTGAGGACGTTTGTGTTCTTGCCAGCATTTTCTGCTATGCTTCCGGTGTATTTTGCACTGCCAAACACAACTGGGGATTCGCTGGGGCCGTAAACTGATACGTACACGGTGACCGATGATGTTTTTGGCGATGAGGCTGGTGGAAGGAAAAAGCAATGAATTAACGAGGAAAAATCTTTGTTGGATATTTGACTAAACGTGCTTACCAGAGTCTAATGCCTTGACCAACAGTTGATACCTCACATCTGGTGATAACGATGACGCACTATGCAATTCGTTCCCATTCTGGATCTTGAATCTTTGAAGAGTAAAGAAAAGATGTCAGAAGGCTTTACAGACTTCACAGAATCAGACAGTCACGACCCTGAAGTTCTGACTATAGTAAAAGCAAGACTCTTTCACAGTTCCCTGCGTCATTTTGAAAGGTAGCCGCAGGGGCGGATCCAGGGGAGGGGAAAAGGCGGAATCCCCCCCCTCTCTCTCTATCTCTCTCTTAGTCCTGAAAAGTTCGCGCTCGGAAAAGATCCAGTATTGTTATTGTTTAGTACATTTGAATCCTAAATCCCCCCCCTCTAGAAAATTCCTGGATCCGCCCCTGAGCCGTGCCTTTGCATCGAAGAGAGACGTGAGGTGACCTTGCAATGATAGAGACCTTGTTAACACCTTGGACAATTATTCACGTCTCTATCATTTCTTACTTCGATGCAAAGCACAGCCACCTTTCAAGATGGCGCAGGGAACTGTGAAGGGGACAATTGTCCGAATCTCTGCTTTGCATAAGATGGACAAATACACGATCCACTCGCGCGCGTTAGTAGATGAAATGATCTTTGAAATCTGCCACATTTTTGCCAATTTTCAAAAGTTGCATCATTTTACAATAGGAATAATAGGGTTCTTAAATTTGCTCCTCTGAATTTAGCGGGGCAAATTAGTAGGAAAAAAGTGTGCAATGAAAGTATGTCAGGCGCGCAACTAAAATCAGGCAAGCAGGGATGCGAGCGACTAATTCGAAAGAGGTCTCCAGCGCTTGTAATCACATGTGACGGCGAGTCACTACACCATCCTTGATTCCCTATTGTATGTGACGGCGAGTCAGGGAATCAAACCCTAGACCCCAGAGGTGAGAGACGAGAGCACTACCACTACACACCCCCTTGATTCCCTAATGTATGTGATGTCAAGTCCAAGAATCAAACCCTACACCCCAGAGGTGAGAGACGAGAGCACTACCACTACACACCCCCTTGATTCCCTAATGTATGTGATGTCGAGTCCAAGAATCAAACCCTACACCCCAGAAGTGAGAGACGAGAGCACTACCACTACACACCCCCTTGATTCCCTAATGTATGTGATGTCGAGTCCAAGAATCAAACCCTAGACCCCAGAGGTGAGAGACGAGAGCACTACCACTACACACCCCCTTGATTCCCTAATGTATGTGATGTCGAGTCCAAGAACCAAACCCTAGACCCCAGAGGTGAGTGCACTACCACTACACCACTCTAGTTGAACACCCTGATACTTGTGCACCTACCTCTGTGATTCTGATCCTGAACCAAGTTCATAAATTACGTCTCCGTTTGTTCCCGTATCTCTATCAACAGCCTTGAGTTCCAGAAGCTTCCGATCCGCCGGTGTACTGCTTGGGACAGAAATCCAGTAGGAGGTTTTAGAGAATTCAGGTTTATGGTCGTTGACATCCTGGACAGTCACGATAACGTTAGCTTTTGCGTTCATGTGTTTGAATGCACGGTCTGTGGCGCTCACTTCGAACTTGAAACTGTTAGTGATGTAAGAATCAAGCTTTTTCTTTAAAACCAATAGACATGCACCTTGTGATTGTACAATGCTGAAGTGCTCAATGGTTTGAAGAGAGGTGACTTTTTCTATTGAGCAATCAAACTGGTCGCTGCTAGTGTCCGAATCAATGATACTCATCATTTGGCTAGTGAGGGTGGTGCCAACACTGGTATCCTCGGGTACTGTGAGTGTATAGGAAGATTTACTGAACTGTGGGGCGTCTTGTTCGCCAGTGATAGTGATGGATACAGGAGTGGACTCGACTTCCTTCGATGATCCGCTGGATGCTTCGATACGCAGGTTGTAACGATCCACATCTTCGTAGTCAAAGGATCGTAAGGAATATAAACGACCTGGAAGGAGAGAGAGGATTAGTCGATGCGGAAGTAGATTTTTGTTATTTTGTAATGGAGAAAAAAATGGAAGGATGGAAAGATGGAAGGAAAGAAGGACAGAAAGGGTTAAAGAAAGAAAGAAAAAAAAAGGAAGGAAGGAAGGAAAGAAGTACCGAAAGGATGAAAGAAAGAAAGAAAGAAGCAAGGAAGCAAGGAAGGGACGCTTGTAACAATTTCAACATTCAATTAAACTGTCATAACATGGAAAAAATCATAATCATAAAAAATGACAATAGTCTGCAGTGTAATGGAGTGAAAAGATACAAAACCAAAAAAAAACAACAACAAAGGCACAAATTGCGGAAAATCGCAATATAATCAAAGCTAGTGAGGATGGTTGTATCAGTAAACAAATGAGATGTCAAAAATGCCGGAAAGACCAAAAAAGATTCCGAGGCGTGGACTGCAAATACCATTCAGGTCACCATAACAATAAACCCGACATATTATGAAGATATTGATTATAAAACATCCCTTTTATGGAAATTCAGCCATGTTTTAACTTTGCTCCGCGGGAAACGGCGTTTGTCAGAAACCAGACGCGCGCCTTAACCTTGAAAGCATCTTTAATGTAGTGAAATATTTGACTTCAGTTTCCTGTTAAAATTGGCAACTGGTATAAAAAGTAAAAAAATAGTAAGGGACCACTCAGCACCGTTAAATTTAATATTCACTGCCTGTTTGTTTAACAGGATTTACCTAGATGTTGTTCTTCAAGGTTACGATAAGTGAACCTGCAGAGGCGCACAGACGTCGCAGATCAAACCAGTTATGCTGCTGTCCACGTGGGAACGCCAACAAATACTTTTTTGCCAATTTAACTTACAATACAGTATAAGACCCACAAGAAATACATCAGAATGTTTAACAGCTGTTTTTGGGTTACCAAGTCTTCTAGTCTATAAGCATAAATCTGACTTGCTTCAATACAGGCCACATGTAGTGATTTCCTCAAGAAGAATAGCACATTTTACACCAACAATGTTACAGAAAACCGCAAATTTTCAGCTTCAATTGAATCTTGAAACACTTTAATAAAACAATGACCATGTATGATTCCAACGGTTGACCTTTAGTACTATTTGTGGTCTGTCGCTCAGGAAGCATGATGAAACTATTGTTTATTCATACGAGTTTTAAAATCGGTTTAAACCGTCATGAGTATTTCAAAATATTTCTTGGACTCTTTATTGTCGATTCATTGTGTTTTTTAACGTTTTGTAAACCGAAGTATAGGCAAAGAATCGAAATCATTTGAAAACAGATTAGCACGTTTATGTAAAAGTAATTTAATGAATTTTTTCCTCACTGTCAATAATTTTTTTAATTTGAAAAAGATTTTTGCCTCTAAAGAAGAAATTTCCACGCCAAATTCCTTTACTTTGTCATTTCCTTTGCCGAAAGAGTGGGTTAGTACAAAGTGGTCATTCATTTTGAAACGCAAATAAATTCACTTAATTAAGTGACATCAGTGAGAGTCAAGTGCCTTCAACTGATTCGCTTGGATCAACCTTTTTCGGTTTTAAAACAACAAGCTACAAGAAGATATTTCCTGTATTTTAGTTATAGAACTTTTCTAGTTTTTGAGGTACAAAAGCAATGAATATATTATATCGTGCCGGAGTAATTTTGTGTACAAGCACACACACTCGAGTGAAGATGGCGCCATTCACCCATGGCCACCTTTCCATGAGACTATCAATATTGACAAAGAATTAAAATACTTTGAAATAACAATTGCTGTCTGATAATGCCAGCATTAATGCAAAGCTAACTGCTTCAAGCTTCAGTTTAGGCTTCGCTTCAGACGTCAAAATATCGAAGGTTCATTCAAAATAATCTGCATTCCAAGATCGGTGAAGATTATGTTATTGATGTCTCTTGGAAGTGGCATGGTTGCTGAAGGAACGTTTCTTGAAGTATTTATTAAAGTTTACAAAGTTATTTAGGATGTTTGTGTTGGAATGGGTTAATATGAGAAGATATTCTCGTTATGTGTTTTACCGAAGACAAACAGACTATTGGTGGGTAAAAAGTTATCGATAATATCGTTGTGGAATACTGCAGCTTCCTTCCTTAGGGTCACATCATGGAAGATGTTTCTGGATAAATCATCTCCCCGGAACATTTTTAAGATAAAATATTAATATAAACAATGATGTTTATGGGGCAAATATCAGAAATATTAAGAAACTTTCATGAAAAAACATACTTCTTGAAAAAACTGTAAGGAATTTTGAAAAAATTGATGGTATAATCAACAGACCAAACAAATAGTTTTCGCAATTAAAATAAATCATCTTTTGACAGGGATGTTGCGTGACAGATAAATATTTGAACACGAAGCATAAAATAATCTTGAATCTGGTATAACAAAAGTTGTCTTAAGAAACGGCGAATAAAATAGCAAAATAAACGCGGAAATGAAATGAAGAAAGGCCGAGAAGAAATATGAGTAAAGACTGTGTAATGGCGGTAAAATTCTGTACATTTACTCACGCCTACGTTCAACGACAAACAAACCCAGCCCTACCCAAATTCAGTTGTTCACCTTTCCTGAACTTCACAGATATATTTGGTAGAAGAATCTTAACGAGAGGTTATTTTATTTCTTGTGACTCGTTATGAATTTGAAGACCTCGCTATTTCACCTCCTCAAACCTTTGTTGATAGGGAAGATAGAAGTTATCGACCCTGAAAGCTTATTTCTCTTGTTTTGCCTTTGGATGCTACTCCTTTGTTTAGGCACGTTATATTTATATACCTCGTCGGTTGCAAAGATAAATAATCGTCTGGATTACGATTCTTAATTGACACACGAACTACACTGCTTGCCTGGTGTGTGGTATTGAAAACAACACCATAAAGCCCAGGACTGTTGGAGATTCACAACTTTAAACATAGTTGGAAACCCGTATTTCTTTTGTACCCTATTGTTTATGAAATTCAAAACAATTTAAAAAGTCGACTCCTTCGCTTTTTGTCTTCAGTAAAAATTTATTAAAACGTTGCAAATTTGAGAGAACTTTGTTTTGATTACTAATTGAATAATAATAATTTTTCAGCAAACTAAAAACAAAACTGACCAACCCATGGAGCAGAACCTCGAGCTGTTTTTGCCATTATGCAAAATTTTTTCTTGAACAGTTCTTGTTGAATAATTTTGTAAGGCAATTGTCACGACACTTTGATAATCCTTTTAGAATCATCTTTCATCATCGTAAAAATATTTAGGTGAATTTTTCCCGTCATAAAACAATTACAAACAAAATAATACCAGGCTATGATTTAGAAGTCGGTGAGGTAATTTAAGGATTGAGCTTGTCAAGGAAAGGCTACCCGATTATTCTGGAACAAATATTGTATTCTAGAAATTCTGAGATCTTATGAATTTGTTTTCTTGCAATTCAACAAAAAAATCCGATGGGACATTTTCTGCAAATAATTTTAGTCTTAATAAAAATTGTTACTAGTTTTAAAAACACGATAATACTTTTAATTGACATGTTTCGGCTTAACTTTAGCCATCTTCAGAATGAGGTAGATATTGTTATATATATATGTCAATTAAAAGTATTATCGTGTTTTTAAAACTAGTAACTCTACTTGTGTTATCAAGAAAATTTGGAAATAAAAATTGTATGCTAATTATGTTTTTGTGAACACTATACAAAGACCTGCTCCAAGTTCTTATGCCTTCATCAGACAGGAGGACACTTCATCAACTGAACAACTGACGTTTCATTATAAATTCATGAACAAAATCCACACAACTTAATTTTCTCCGTTAGTTAAAAGCAAGATAGTACACTCTTACCTGATTTGGAATCCAATCCAAAAACATTATCCGCTCCCGAAGCGATCTTGTACTTCACTTCCTGAGAGTTAGAATCCACTGCAGCAATGCACATGAGGTTCGGTACGATTCCCATGTTCTCTGGTACCGTTGCCTGATATGGAGTGTTTTTGAACACAGGAGGCTTATCTGCTTTGCTCGTAACGGTGGCATTTAACTGGCCACTGATGGTGTCCCCTGAGCTTGCAGTGACAGCCAGTTCGAATTTGCGGACGCTGCCTTCCAAAGAACGTGCGGTTCTTACTACCCCAGTTTGAGGATCAACCTTGAAGTTCTTCGAGGCGTCTGTTAAACCATAAGATATTGTTTGAGCATCAGCATCAGGGTCTTTGGCAGAGATCACAGTGACAAAGGTGTTTTCGGGTGACTTCTCGGGCACTCTAGCCAAGTAGATAGGTTGTGTGAAATAAGGATTATTATCATTCACATCGGTAATCTTGACCACGAGAAACATTCTGGATGAACGAGGAAAGACTGCTCCATCAATTGCTGTGATAACAAGTTCGTAGTGGGACTGCTTCTCACGATCAAGCAAGCCTGCAACCGTCAATTTTCCATCATCTGGGTTAATCTTGAAGTATCCAAGTCCTGACCCTTCTTCCAGGTAATAGCTTACTTTACCGTTGGATCCAGCATCAGAGTCCTTGGCAGCCGCTGTATAAACAAGTGAGTTATTCCCTCTGTTTTCTGGGATTGAGACACTCTCTTGCTTTGTGTTAAATTTAGGAGCAAAATGATTTTCGTCAACATCTTGAATCTCCACCACAAGCTTAGTTGTTGCAGACAAAGATCCTTGATCTGTCGCAGTCACTGTTAAAGTATACTCTTTGCTCTCAGTTTCGTAGTCCACCTCTTTGTTCAATGTCACAATCCCACTGTTTTGATTAATGATGAATTTATCACTTCCTGATAGAGTATACCTCAGACGTTTATTCGGACCTACTGGGTCATTGTCCGTGGCTCTGACAGGAAGTAGGGCCGCTTTGACTGGAAAATCTTCACGTATACTAAACTTGTATGTTGGGTAAGCAAAATATGGGTTAGTGTTTTGGCCTTGGTTTGACGCGTCTGTTGGAGGATACCCAGGAATATCGCTCGATATCTTGATGACAACAATCGTTTTAGAGCTGGTCTGTGCAGGAGAACCCCTGTCTCTTGCGTAGATCTCAAGAGAGTGCGACGACTTTACCGAGTAGTCAAGCTCTCTCACCACTTTAATGTCCCCTGTTATTGCATCTATTGAGAAGTATTCATCAAGCGGATTCATATAGTAATAAATCCCTCCATTTGTCCCTACATCATTATCTGTTGCCTTTACCCGCATAATTTTGGTCATTAATGGTGTATTCTCCTGGATTTCGATCGAGTATTGGTTCTCCTCGAACTTGGGTGCATTATTATTGCTGTCTTCAATTGCTATCTTGACTTTCGTGCTACCAAACAGAGGAGGATTACCGCCATCTTGAGCTTCAATTGTGAGTATAATAAACGGTGTGTTTGGATCACGCACGATTGGAGTGCTCGTGGTTTTCAGTTCAAGAAACTGCCTGTCCCCTACTGTCTTTGTAGTAGCTTGAAAATAACCTCTTTCATTGCCGCTTATAATCTTGTATGCTTTTATTCCACTGGTATCCCGGTCTTCCGCATAGAATTTTTCTAGGCCTTCAACAAGAGTGTTGGCAGGAGAACCCTCGGTTACTCTGCCGTCATAAATTGGAAAGGCAAAAGTTGGCGGAAAATTATTGATATCACGGACGGATATTCTCAGTGTATGCGCTAATCCACCTTCGGTAGCACCTTGAGGTCTCTGAAGTACAGTAAGTTCATATCGGTTGGGTTTTCCGATCGTATAAGTTAAAGTCTTAGCAGTCGTAACCACGCCATTTTCCGAAATGTGAAAAAGTTTTAAAGCCTCTGCAGCGACGCTATCTTGTGGTTTGTAAAAACTGAAAATGTCTCCACTAGATGAAATAAAAGAATGAACAACAGAATTTCTAGGTCGTCCTTCGGAAACCGTTTCCTCAACGATTGCTCCATTTGTTGTTTGAATAACACAGATTAAGGTGATCCAATACAAAAGACAAAGAATTGGACGATGATAACGACCTTTCAGAGCCATTTTGTGGTACCATTAACAGTAATGAAGCTTGGAATAGCCGAGAAAGGCCAGCATTTGGTGGACTATTGATCAAACAACGTTCAGGGTCGGTCAGACTCGTCTACCTTCGATACTCAATAGAGCTTAACTGTAACAGACTACTCCTCTTGAATTCTATCAAGCCGAAGTTCCTACTCGTTTATTGGTTCCTCGAGGATTCTAACTGTCAAGCAGCCGAATAACTATTGTCTGGTGCCTACGAGGTCAAGTCATAAACAGAAAACTCCAAGTATGTGAACCAAAATTAACGATGATCCGAATGGCCTACGATTTGGGTGGAATATGTGACGCAGGGAAATATGAGATGCATAGCCGTTGCTCAGGGAAGCACAGTAATGGTTAGCTGTGATAGTGTTACGTATGCAAGTGAAATCGTAATCCATCAATTACGTGTTTGAAAGGTGCGGTTCTGCATTTTGGTCTGATGAGTGAAGCCTTTGTTTTCGTCAGGGTCATGGACCATTACTTATAATGATTAGTTTTCGCGTGAATTCTACCGTCAAGACCTCTTGATTCTACCCACAAATCCTTCTCATTTCTTCGTTAACCTTCTTGCCATAAAGCAAAGAAAAAGGCAATCAATTCGACTAAATGGTTCCGTTCTCTCCTCAAATTCTTTTCAATCGGTAAACAAAATTGACAGGAAAGTGAGAAGACAGATCAACAATTACTGAAAAGCTGTTTGCTAAAGTTTTTCTAAGATAAATAATCATTAGCAAAAACTGTGGCAGAAGAACTGCTTAAATTCGAGTTTGGGAATGTTTGAACTCCATTCATGGCGGAAACCACAGTGTAGGCTTTCAATTCCGCGGTTCGGCTGGAAATAACTCGCTATCAAATGATATCCAAAAATACTGCAGTTCATTGTTGACCCCAGAAAACGAAGCTTGACCCGATTCTGTTGTATAAATTCATTTATGTTTTTCTCTGGGAATTTAAAACTGTTTCTTAATTCTGCAAACTTGTTGGCCAAAACGTTCTAAAAAGAGTTTAATTCGAATAAAAATGTTGTGGACTTTTATCACATTTAGTTCAAATTTTAGCTAACATATTTTGACTTTGCCAAAGTGCATAACTAGTCCATAACTAGCAAACGAATGGTTAAACAATGTTGTTTTTTGAAAAATATGCAAAAAATGTTAAAAGGCTATTGAAGGATAAAAAAAATCCAATATCTTTGTAATTTCGGATTTTTAAGCACAATTATTATGTTTGTGTAAATTTGGTAGAATGATGCCGACGATGCTACAGTTTGGTGCTGGTCTATTCCTTTCGAAACATCCTTCAAACAAAGTATCATCTTTCTGCCTTCGCCACGAAACAGCTGGCCACAAACACGAGAAGTCCATTTCATCTTATATTTGTCAGGTTTTACTTCCCTTTTCTCATTTTAAAAGAATGTTATTTTAGTAAATCCAATTTGTTCATGGGTGTTTTCTTTGGAATTAGTTGGTGGTGTTTTGAAAAATCTCAAAACCTGCTGATGTCAATCGCCATTCAACATCGTGACATCTTTTGTCACGCTGCAGAATATTGCAAGAAAGAAAGATTCTTTTGTTACTTTTGCCAGCAAAAAATAAACAACAACAACAAGAAGACAGTGAACAAGACAGTGCTGTAAAATTTCAAAGATGAATTGAATATGATAAACATACTCCGTCTCTAAAGACGCAACATTATAATAGAGAATGCATCTTGGTAAGGCCAATATCGTCACTATGGTTTCCCATGCAAATTTGGATCTCGTCAAATAGACAGTGAAATAAGCCCTTGAGCAAACAACGATCAATATTATAAGCGTAAGTGCATTCTTGCACCATGATGTCAGAGCTTTTACTTTGTTTGAATAAACAGAATGAAATTTATAGCAAGAAGAAATATAACAAATTTTATATTTTATATAAGAATAATTTTCCAGTTTCATTTTCTACTTTATTTGAGAACTTTTTTTTCTTACGATAATTAATGAAATATTCATTTATGAGTAAATTAAAAATGAAAAGTAAATGGAAAATCTGAAAGCAAGAAACCTTTTGTTTTCTAATTTCGAACATTGTGGCATGAAACATCATTTTGTTGCATTATGTTGGAAAAAAGTGAAATAAAAAATTGAAGAATGGAAACTGAAAACTGATAGGATCCCTAATAGGTAAATAATATTCAGGCCAGAACACGTTAATGGAGGGAGGAAAAAAGAAAGAAAGAAGGAAGGAAAGAACTGGAAGGCAAGAAAGAAAAAAGAAAGAAAGGAAAAAAGCAAGGAAAAAAAAGAAGGAATGAAAGAAAGAATGAATCAAATTGGAATTCAGAAAGTATATCGGAGAAGGAGAAAACAGGAGAAAAATCAAGGGAAGAGAAAACAAACAAGTATTGCTACTCGCACACAACATGGAGTTGAGAATAGTTCCCAGGTTGTACAACCATGGAAGCTTGAACATAAGACTTTACAGTTTTACAAGTGTTTTTGTTTGGCCTTATTTGGCAGAGATGTAAATCCCAGAATTCACTGCTGTTGCTGCTATTAATATAGACTATGTCCATCATTTATGAAGATGAATTATCTTTCTCAAAATTGTTCTCTTCATGTGGCAATTTTCTGGCATCATTGCATTTTTCAACTAAGAGATGTCAAAGCAACTGTCATCTAATGGAACCCTGGGAAGCATAGGCCGTTACCCCAGTACCCACCACCTCTTGAAGTGAAATCCTGAACTTGTTAGTTAAATCACATAAATAAAATGTAATGTCCTGTTTGCATTGTGATGTTAAGCAATGTATTGTAGTTTTGTATGATAACATATATGAATATGACCATCAAGTACAGTCACCCAGTGCCGAGCAATTCAACAGGTCCTCTGACAGGGGAGAGGGTGTTTATGTGTACTTATATCTAAATCAGTGCAATCGGCTCTCTATTTTGGGCTGGTTTTTTTATCTCGCCCTTAAGATGGTGACAATTTGATACATCTTAAAATATTATTCATATATAAGTTTATTTGCTATTTGCTATAAATTAAAATCTCTAAAAAAATTACCTTGGTATCTTCCTAAAGCCTGTTTGAGTTCTTGATGTTTGAGGATTAAAGACTTGTGTGATTGCAGTTATCCTGTGTGCTGTCTCAGTGTTGCTGGTGGAGGATTTGCTAATGTTGCTTTGCTTGAGTATGCGCCCACTGGTAAGGGAATACAGAATAACACTACACTACAAACTGTCTAACATGCTTACTAACTACTAATTAAAAACATCTCAGAAACTCTTGTATCTCAACTAGGGTGACTTATTGGTTATTTGTCTCCTTTACAGTGTGATTAGCATAACAAGGACACTCTGAAGCAACAAGAACCAACCAAAATGTTAAAAAAATGCCCAAATTTGGCTACTAAGTCAAGCCAATCAGGGACCATCAAAAAACACTATTAATTAACATTAGAGTCCATCCTATGCAACTCATTCCTAATCCCATGAGAAATAGATGATAGTTTAAAGAACAGTCATGTTTGCTGGTTGGCTAGCTTGCATCACATACAAGACAAAATACAAGTATTTATCTGGATGTGACACAGGGTACACAAAGTAGGCATGCATTTTTTTCCCTATACATTCTAATTGCTAGCACCGGCACAGTAACAGGCATGTAGTTTGTCACCTGCGAAGCCACAAAGCTGGAAACATTAGATACACTTTCCAAAAAAATTCAACTGCTTGATAACTTTTGTTTGACTTCAACTGAATCTCTTGCCGGTTACAGTTTCACATTCTCAAACTATATTCCTCAGTTAACTGCTTGGAATGAACAAAGATTTGTCAAGACGTTTTGTCCTTCAAAAGTCCACACTGTCAGAGGCAATAACAAGAAACAAGATATCACTGCCGTGGCATATTTAAAAAAATATATTAACATGTCACAGGGGAGAGTATCGCGGGCGCACGAAACCCCGACGGCTGGAAATCTGAGCCTAATGTTGCCCCTGACAACATGCACTTTTCAATGACCAAACATTGTGACAAAAGTTTGGTATTTCCAAGCCCAACTGTAGTATTGAATAGGTTTGCTTGTTGGATATGAATTGTTGAAAATGATCCTCAATGGTCTCAGCTTTGTAGTTTATGGCTGACAAACTTTATTGATATACCTAATATAAGTGCTATAATATAAAACTATTCCCTCAAATAATTTCTCAAATATCAATTAAGTTTTAACTTTAAAAATTAAGTTCAAAATTAAGTTTAAAAATCTTAAAGATTTATTTAATATTTAACATTTATTTAATTCAATTACCATTATTAATTTAATTTAATTTTTAAAAATCTTAGAAATTATATTCAAAAAATTTTAAAAATCAAGTTTTAATCTTTAAAAAGATTGGTCACAGATTAGCATGCCTTTATTGAGGTTTTATTCCCCACAGAAGGTTTCTATACAGGAAAGATTCAAGTAAAAGTGTAGCACCAGTTGTAGCCAAGCGCAACTCTAGTTTCGAGATGTCTAAGTGACACACCAAGTGCACTCATAACTCTATAGAAACATGTCTAATACCTTAATATAGCAACCCCTCCTTCCAAAAATGTTTAACTTGCTATTGTAAATTATTACTGTACTTTGATTCCTTCCATACAGTACAGTTATGTGGAAGGAAAGGGATGCTAAAATACACCCATATTCTCTTTCTTGTAGTCATAAGGATTTTACATCATTTTCCTGAGTTTCCATTTGAATACCCTTTCAAATGGTACTAAACGATACAATTGCAGTGGCTAATAATTTCCTTTTAACAACATTTTTCTTTGTTGAATAATGTTAGTTTAATTTATTGTTTTTATAATTTTTTTTCATCAGGCCAACACAAAAATCTGTTGCAGAATCAAGCCGATTCTTTTGTTTTCCCAAACAATGCCTATCACAAATTGGCCCATCATAGCGTGTAATTAAACCTGGCTTTAAGCTTTTTAAAGCTTAAAATCCTCTCCAATTAAATATAACTAT
>OCZR010188698.1:0-14096 GCA_900234385.1 Anemonia viridis | reverse complement strand
CCTAAAATAAAAAGATGGAGTGCATCAAAAATTATTTTGAGTTTCCACTTAGGCTAAGTTACAAACTTTCCTAGTGTTCGTACGGGTTTTGACCTGGAAAGTTTTGGAATAGTTGATTTATGTTCCACTAAGCCATGGAAAAGTTATGGATTTTTGTAGCTTGTCTAAACATCTTGCTTAACATCTTGCAAAGAATTGTTTTCGTCGTTAATGTTTCTGAATGATTTGGTTTTATTTTTGCGCTATGTATGGTTTTGGAAATTTGAGTCAGAGGAGTTTGAGTTTCGACAGTTTTGGGAAACTTTTGAAACTTCTCACAGGGGATCATATACGCGTTTTGTTACATATAATTATATGAAAATGCAACGAGGAACCAAATTAATTTTACCGACTGGCTTAACCAAAATCTAAAGAGGCAAGATATTTTTGTATATGCACAGCAAATGTACGTATTGAAAGGGTTTAATATGATCTTCATCTTCATCATAACCACCACCATGATTACTATTATCTGTTCGTGATTTTGACAATCTTTTGAGGATATTAAGCTACAATAGTGTTGTAATACAATTTCAAATATATTTGTCACCGTAATGGTAACTTCAGTTTTAATCGGGAACTGCAATTTTGTAAATGGAACATTAAAAAGATACATGGACGCCTATATTATAAAACCCAAATTACACAGAACATTAATTCAAATAAATCGACAATAGCCGTTAAGTATTTTTAGCGCCTGTAAAAGGGACAAGAGATCTTTTATCCACAATCAGTGGTCTAGAAAAAGAATAAAGGTCAAATTGAAAATTTGCATTATACTAAATCAGTGGGTGTCTAAGTGCTTTCAGTACGGTAATCGTTTCTTTTTCCACTAAGATCAAGCAGCGAAAAGTCTTCCTTTTCTTCAAGATATGCTTGTATAAATGCAATGCCACTTCTATAGCTAAATTCTTTGATCCCTTTAAAGTATTCAGGATTGTTTGGACGAATATTTTTAAAAAAATAACGCAACCGATATCATGCTGTACTATGGAAAATATTCCATTGTGTTTGACAATAACTACTGCATGCGCCAAGGGAAATTATCATAATGACAAGCGTCATAGATAAATGTCTGAACATTTTTGACAATTCTTGAGATTAGAATAGATCGTAGAAGATATTCAATTATATATTCAAGGCCTAGATTAAGGTTCAAACCTTTTTGGTAGGGAGATGTTCACATCCTCTAAACCACAAAACAGCCGGTGCAGTCATACTGATGAAATATCAATTGAAAGTTTCTTTGTAGAAAAAAATCGGTTCTTGTCAGCGATTCCGCGAAGCCCAGAATAACCGCCAATTACAAACATATACCACAAGATGGAAAATCGAAGCGTAAAATTAGAAGCAAGCCCTGTGTATATGGAAAGTTTAGTTTGTAAAAGTTTGTAGACCCGAAAATAACGCCTACACAATTGGTGCGATTAAAGCTACAAACAATTATGAATAATTCAGTATTTTCATAGTTTCAAACCAATCAGATTTGACAGGAAGAGCTTGATCATCGACTCCCTGTGTCTATAGAAACTATAGAAATGATTACAAAAATATTTCTTACCAAATACCGCACAAAAGTAATAATAAATAAAAACTTCAAAAAGTAGTTCAAAAAGCTTACAAGAAAAATATGTATGTGCTTCAACTGCATAGAAAAGTTTTGAAAAAGTGAGAAAAGATAGAAGTGTTAATGAGTGTTTCTAGATCAATTTTAGTGGTTTATCAGAAAGAATGTTTTTGTTAATTAAGATACTGTACTGTGTTAGTGAATGATTTTTCACACACCGGTAAGGGCTACTCCACTTAGCAGGAAAAGAATCAAACATAATTGGAATCCTGAATTATTAAAAAGCGTGTTCATTATATTTGTCCTTATTACATAAAAAACACTCGTCAAATGAAAACAATTTATTTATTTTTTGGTGCTCCATCCATTTGTCAACAGCTATGCCTTAAGAAAATAAGGAGGCCGCGTAAATATGTTTAGAACGGTGTCGATGATGAATGCATGATGACGAAGTTGGTGGTATGCATAATGGTAGCGATTACATGCAAATGATAGTTATAACGAAGTTACTTTGATACTTTCACATCCCCATAATGCTTTGCGCTTTAGGGGCAGCAACGAAATAAGTATCGATAATATTACCATGTAGATTAATAAAAATTTAAGAAAAACATCTAAAACACCTATGCATATGGTGTATATAGATTTTATTTCAATTAGAAAAAAGAAGAATATTGTATTGAGTCCATACATTGTCTGTAACACCAAAAATTCTGTTCTACCATGAGTGTGGAATCTTTGTTATTTTTGCTCCCAAAAACGTAAAGTATTATGGGGATCTGAAATTAGTAAAGTTCTGAATAGAATAGGAAGTTTTAAAGAAGCCATCTGGCTGGGCAGAGAAAAAAACTCGTAATGTCTTTCCAGATGATTTAAATTCTAAGGGAATTATTTTGCTCCAAAACATGACGTCGTTGAAAACCCTATATGAAGAATTTTAAAATTCAACCTGGAGAAATAACTGATTTACATGAAAAAAGCTGAGTGAACAACAACAACAAAAAAGGGAAAGAAAGAACGAAATTAAAAAAAAAAATTTAATTTGCACTACCATAGTAAACTTCTTACCTCCATTGGGCTATCTCTTGATGTGGGTACTGGCGAAGGACTTTCCGTGCGAATGTCCACCAATGATGCTGCAGGTGCATCAGACTCGATGTCGTGGAAGATGGCTGGTGGCAACTCTTCTCTTCCCTTTTTGAAAGATCCTACACGTCCAAGAGCGTTGGTACGTCTTAGTGAATCCCTGTAACTACCATTGGAATTAAAAGGCTCAGGCTCCGATGGCTTTGTTCCCGAGTCAACCTCATCCATTTCCCAAAGCAAAAGATCCGAGTTTGAGGTAGTTGAGACGGAATATTTTTCATCAAATGTCCCCTTTTCAAGGTTCAGCTCTTTGGGTTTGGACTTGAATGAATCGCCTTCAGAACTACGTTTAGTGGAAGTGTTTTTTTCTTTTACGGAGAAAACGACGTCTTGTGGTTCCCGCTCTTGACCAAAATCACTTGAGAAAAGACTCTGAACTGGTTTGGATTCTACTACTGTAACTTCCGTTTCTTTGATTCTACTTCTCCTACTCTCTCGCGTTTCTTCCTTTTCTTCTTTGACTCTGTCACCGTCTAGTTTACTGCTTGGTTCTTTGACTGAAAATGATATGTCGTCATTGGTAGTACGACCAGGCTGAGACCACGTTATTGGTTCATCCATTAAAGATGCCGCTGTTGTCTTTGTTTCGGTTGTTGTTCTTACAATAGATTTCTGCTCACTCTCATTCCAGTCAAAAGTTGGCTCCTTTTTGTCGAACTTCCCGATGTCGTCACCATCGTCTTTTTTGGTTTCAGCTGGTTTCTTCACGGTAAACGTGATGTCGCTGGCATCATCCTGATGACGGTAGCTGTAATTGGAACCTGAGAACGCGTTTGGTTCCGAGTCATTCTTTGCACTGGTATCCTCCCTGTTCTTGAATGCTGATCCACGCAACTCTAGCTTAACACCAGTGCTTTTCATTGGTGTTGACTTCGGTTTATCCTCACCTTCGGAACCTTTTTTGGAGATTAATTCTTCGGCATTTTTTCGACGTCTGATTCGTTCTTCACGATTCCTGTGTCTTCTGTGAGCGTCCTGCATTCGTTCTCCCAGCATCGTATCCTCTGATGCTGGAGCGCTGTAAGACGTTTCTGTAGTGACAGTTCTAGTGATTTTGACTTCACCGGCGTCGGTCTTATCTTCAGGAGAACCCTTAAACAGCCTGGTTCTACGTTCTTCCATGTCTTTTAGCCTTCTATCCAGAGATAGCGTTCTTTCTTTCGTATCCTCCTTTGCCTTCTTAGAGTCAGGGTCTTCATCGTTCTGACTCCGTCTTTCAAAGGACCTCTTTGTTGTTTCACTCATGACAACATCTCCCGAGTCCCGTTCAAACCTCTTTTTGTCGTCTTGGAATTTTGCTTTTATTTCTTCTCCTGCTTTTTTGATATCTTCGTCGGAAAATTCACCCTTTTTGTCAAATCCTATCGGCTTTGACTCAGTCCTGATCTCTTCCTTCACAGTGAATTTATACTCTGTTTCGATCCCTTCTCCTGAGACATAATGCGGAAGAGACTTATCCCAATCGCTTGATCGTATTGACAGGTCAACAAGTGGCGATTCTGGAGTTGAACCACTTTCCTTTTCTTCGGGTTTTTTCAATGACGCGTCTCTTGATCGTGGCTTTGGTTTGCTCTCAGACTTTATCATCTCTTCTTTTACTATGTCTTCTACCTTTTTATCGTTAAAATCCAAAGGAACTTTTCTTACGTAACATCCTGTTACAGGGTCATACTCCATGGTCCTTGATTTTCTTGGTTCCATTGTGCCGTTTACGTTGTCGTCGTCAGTATCCTTGTTTAACTTCTCATCCGAGTAATCGAAGTTTATTTGATCAACAGCTCTGCCTTGTGGTGAGTGAATGAGAAATTCGGTTCTAACGCTTGCAGCTGGCTGACTCGATTTCAGTGACGTATCCTCACGTAGTAAACGTTCTGCTTCCTTCCTAATGTAATCCCCTTTTTGCCTTTCTAATCGAATTTCTTCCTCGAGCAAACGTTTAAGTTCTTCCTCTTGGGCTTGCTCTTCTTTCAGTTGTCGTTCAGCTTCTCTTTTGATTGCCTCAAGTTCCTCTTCTTCTTCCAAAAGGCGTCGCCCAGCCTCTTTTTTTATACTTTGTTCTTTTTGCCTAAATTGTTCAAGTCTTTCCTGTGCTTCTCTTTTGATTTTCTCTTCGCGAAGTTTTATTTCTTTGAGCTTGAGCTCACCCTCTTTACGTATCTCCTCTTCCCTCTTGATCTGGAAATTTGATAGCTTCTCCTCTGTGAATTGCAACAAAAATTATATTACTCCAAATAACAATACCAAACAACTAGTGATAATAATGGTCATTAACTGTATCATGTACTAACATAACTACATCTCTGGTCACTTAATATCATGTACTAATATAACTACATCTCTGGTCACTTAATATCATGGATCTGAACACATGCACTATGTATGTATAGTTTTAACTCATGCATGTAATGAGTTTTAATTAAAGTTTAAAAACTTTCATTCTATTTCCTGGTCCTCCTTATATTTTGCCCACACATTAGATCTTTTTAAAGTAACAATGTTTCAAATATTAGGCCCGTGTTTTTGTTTGTTTTATTCTCATATAAATATGTCGATGATGTCCTGCATTGTTGTGAGCTGCAAAATAAAAACTAGGGGGTAGAGCCAAGTTGTCTGGAATGGGACAACGTTAAGGACTACTTAGTAAGGTTACTGGGAGTGTCTATGAGCCAAAACTTTGATATATTAATTTGGGCATACACTTGTAATATAAAGTTAAAAACGAGAAGCCATTTTCGTAACATAATTTATTTTCTTGGAAGACGATGATCACTGGACAGTGTTCGAAATCCAAAATAAATCATGTTATTACGAAAATTGCTTCTCGTTTTTAACTTTGCATTTGAACAGAATACTTTTCTCTTCGTTGGTCAAATATAAACATATTAAGATTCGACAATTAATAGAAATTAGAGAATGAAATTTGATTCTACATAAAGAGTCAGGTTTTCACTTCCTAACAACCTTTGAACATTCATAATTAATTGCTAGCAACAAAAGGTTAAATCTGTCTAAGATGGGAAAACAAAGAAATCCCTTTAATTGTCCTTCCTTACTTAACTTAACTTTATCTGACGCCAACGAGGGGACGGCTTTTCGTTTGATAAATAAGTTATTGCGTTTAAAATAACATGTGCTATGATTATTCAGAATACTTAATATCCAAGAATGAATGCGCTGTAAGCACGCAGGATCCAAAATAACATGTGAGATCTATGGAAGGCCGAGTAATTCCCAGAAACTCTTCATCAAATAGCACTTGTTGTTGTATCTGGCTGATTTTAAGATGTTTAATATTCCATCTAGGAATATAGGTTTTACGAGGGTAGGGGTGGGGGAAGGACAGTGTCTTAGAAGATATTGCCTAAAGACGCCTTAGGGAAGGGGGTATTTTCCTTGTCCCTGTAAATTATTTTTACAATGCCTATAATTTTATATCGGTGAAGAAATAGACGCGGCCAAGTCACCCTCATAAACTAAGAAGTCACTCATAATTCGAGTTGAGGGCCAAAATATTGAATTAGATAAATTAATCTTATGATTTAGTATATAGAGTGCTACTAAATTCTATAGAGAAGCGTTCCCTTTGCCCTATAAATTTTTTTATCGCTACTACTAAAATTTAATTCATACAGTAACTCTTCCATAATTGAAAGGAGGCGATGCAAAAATGGACTTGCAAACTATTTCCGCCGCTATTAAATATGCTAAAACTGACCATAAGACTACATACGGTTAAGAAAAAATTTTAATGATTCCAGTCACCAAGAATACTTTTTCATGGACTCTTCTTTCACTGTGATGATCAACACACATCTATCAGACTCTTCTTTAAGCAGGATTTCTCTAATAAAGTTTTAACAACAGCTTTTCCTGAGCGCTTCACTAGCTCGATTTCAAAATATTATTCGAATATTTCACTGTATTTGCAAAGTTTAAGGAAGGAACCACAAGTCTATATCATTCATGGAAGTTCATCATTAAGGCCTCTGCAGCTGCATGCAAATATGAATACCTTGTATTAAAGACTTTGTATAAACAGCAATAATCAGGGAAAGCTAAGAAGTAAAAAAGAGCAAATGAGACGAGTACCTTCTAGCAGAATACGGTTTGAATTCGGTTTCCTTGTGATAGTTTTTTTTCTTTTTTTTCACTGCTTCTCGCCGCAAAAGCTGGTCATTGAATCTAAGAATAGACATCTCGAACCATCTACGTCGCTAAGTTGCTGATTTTTAAGTATGTAATATTGTAGTCACGTGACTATATCTTTTATTAATCGATCTACAAACGCCTGGTGAAAGGACTTTCCTGGTCGACACTCTCGGTCCAAAGTTACGAAGACAATCATCTAATCATTGCAGGTAGCCAATCAATGGTTTTAAAAATCGCAACATCTAAAACTCGTGTAAGAGGGTGGCTTTAATGTCTATTTTTAAAAGGATCGTCTTGGATATACATACAAATTACTAAATAGTACAAAATAGTGCTGATCTTAATTATTGTTTTAAAAAAATAAGAGAAAACAAGAGAAATTGCACAAAATTGTACTATTTAACAAAACTAATGCTTCACAGATATACTATATGCAATCTATGCCATTCTAAATCTTAACATTTCTTCTATTACTAGCTTTGTAAATTTGGTCGGAATGGCTGCCGTTAAGCACAAAATGAACCGTCACTTTGTGAAGAAAGCAAAATTGTGATTTGTTTTTTGAGCCTTTAGTTTTCTTTTTTTAGAGGAATATAGTCTGTCTCTTGTGATCTTCAAACGGATCTGGGGTAAAAGACTAAATGTCGGATCAACAAGTAATATCAAGCAAAGCGAACAAGTGACTAATCTCAAGAATAACACGTGCTAGACTTTTTTTGCGGGAAAATTAAATACATCCTAAAAACACCCCACAAAAGGAGCAGCTAATTTTATTTATTAATTACATACACAAGTTCAGGCTCATGCAAATATTTACATCCCACGCCTTGATCTAAGGTACGATGTACATGACTGTACACACATTATCGTACGTTATAGTACAACTGACAAAAAGAAGAAAGTGAAGTGGAATAATCTTGATTGATTGAGCTTGGTAAAAACTTAAGTTTGATGCATTAAAATCAAATAGAAAAAATACAATTTTGGTTGTTATAGAGGCTTAATTTGAACTGTCCTAATTTTCTAATGGTTTATATAGTCAGCTTTGAAGTACCTATTAAAGCGCTACAAGCCAAGGATAAGTTTAAAACTCTCGTTCATTATGATATCTGATTCTTTCGGGGTATCATCTAGACGCCATTGAACGAAAAGAGTTTCACATCCATAAGGTATATCCAACAATAAAATCAACGATGATATTCAATCTATCTGCTCGTGCTATATCGTAATTATTTGCGAAAAAATTATGATAATGATGGCTGATTTTATTTGTCTTGTTAGCAAATTATTTCCCTCAAAACAACAACTGCTAACCTACTCAGTTGGATATTAAGTTCATTCATTCAATTTTTTCCTGAACAACGCATCAGTCTTCAAAGCGTTTTCCCGACTTCTTTAGCGCTATTATTTTTGTCAAAAAAGAACTGTTATACAAGTGAATGGTTCGTGCAATTAGCCCTAGGTGTCGATTTACCAATAAGGTAAACATCAAGTTCCACCTGATTGTATCCCTAACAACTTTTTGTAGACTTCTTTGTTAATGATTGACTTTAAAAAAAATTAGTTTTAAAAACAAATGATATGTTCGTGCACCAGTGTGGTCATACGGTAAGGATTCATGCTGGTCAGTCTTTTTGAGATATTCATAGTGGGTAAAGTCTTATCCCGGCAACAATAGTATGATGATATATATATATATACACACATATTATATACATGGAAAATAAAGCAAAGACCCATAACCAAATGGTCGCAAAACATTATTATAAATATTGATTAAATTTGGAGACTGATTACGACAACTTGCGTATCTGATATGATTCGGATAACAGCCGCTTCAGATTTTCCGGCACTGAACTGAAGCAAAAAAGATGCAAAGGAACATATTGAGATTGAACGAAGGCAAGATTTGATTGATATTATAATTAACAATAAAAGCGAAGTGCAAGCAAGTATAATAGTAATCTAACATTATCATGATCGCGCATTGCTTGTAAGTCGTTTTTCACGTCTATGGCAAGGGTTTTGATCTTTTAAAGCCTACCTGCAACAAGATTATACTGTCGCTTTTTTAATGGAATACATCGTCGTTCGTAACTACTCCATTGCCGGAGAAGATGATGGAAACAAGCGATACAAACAAGCGATCTTCCCAGATCATCCAAAATAGTGTCTTCTCCACGGAATTCAGCAAGAATAGGAAAGAAGGGACCCTTGTCTTGCTCTGAGGCATGAAGCCATTTATCGAAACCATTAGTAGAGTTATTACAGAAAGTACAAAGTTTAACTGATTTGATAAGCTTTTCGTAGTTGTTTTGCCTGGTTGAATTGATATCCAAGGACGCCATAGCTGATGTGAGTGTCCCCTCAATTACCAAGATAAAAAAGTTGGCAATATAAATATTCGGTGAAGCTGAATTGATGTTTGTCTAACACGATAATAGTATAAAACATGGTGAACAAGGATGTTTGGTTAATGCTTTGGACCTTTCGAAGAATCAAATGGAACCTCTTGAAACAGCGAATAATTAGTTTATGTTTCTAAAGCCGTTGTATATATGTACATCGTTAAGTTAACTCCGTTTGGGACCGGGAATATAATTTAATATGCACGTTTCCACGGTTTAGTAATCAGGTCTTGTCGGAGATCAAGAGCATTATTGTTAGATGGTTCAATAGGAATCGATGTTTATATGTCCGGGCCAGTCTCCCATTGGACGAGGTGCAAAAGATGGATTAACATGAATTTAAAACAAACAGTTTCTTGTTTCTCAGTGTTTCTAATACAACCAATCTTGGATTAATTTTTCAATCATAGTTTGTCAAAAAATTATAGACAAGATTCCTAACAAATATCCAATGTGTAATGGCGCTACAAGATGGATGGAAGTACAAGAAAGGAACCTTCATTTTACTGAAGCTATGTTCGTTACTTTGGCAACCAAAACAGTAGGAATAATCACAAATTGATATGGAGACAGACTTGTCAAGCTTTGCACTTGCGTGAATTATAAACTAAATTCCACTGAAACTAAATATGAGTTTATACCAAAGGATCAAGGGAGAAATGGAATAGTTTTGATATGTGTTGAACAGAAAGAAAAGTACAGTTTCTAACACTCTAAAACTTTGTTCTCCTAGATTCTCTCAAAACTAGTAAAAAGTTCTTAGTCCTCAGATAAGAGATTATACTCTGACAAACTTATCGTGGATCTCTTATCTGGAGACGTTAAAACAAAAACCTTTTACTATTTTTGAGAGAATCGAGATTTTAGAGTGTAGCTGATTTGCTCTCGAGAAATGATTCGAATAAAGAATTTTATTCAAAAAAAATGTAGCTAACCTATAGTTAATCGCAATATTTTTGTATGAGCTTCACACATATTTTAAAAATCGGAATTTCTGAATAATAAAGAAACAAGTTCAACGGTACTCTGATTTTTCTTTTTCTCAAATTAAGTGTCGTTGTATACCTTTTCCCACTATCTTATGTTCATCTAAGGAAAAAAATTCAATTTATAGGACTAACATTCCAAAAAAATTTGATAATTTTAATAAGAGGCTTTGTATCCTTCATAACCTTATTTAGCATTCTTTAAGTTACCAATTATTCAAGCACTAAGTCGACGACCGATAAAAAACATGGTGCGACGAGTGCAAACTGATCTGCAGTGGCATACTGAAACGGAAACTTTGCGCATCTCCGCCGGCAACAAATGAAATAATGGTATGAATCTTTTTATTAATAAAAAGCCACCCAAATACCTCATCATCTACTCACCTTTCAAATTATTTCGGAACGTTTTTATGTACGAAATTCAAATATATATAGCACAATATACATTTTGAATAGAATAAAAAGAAATGAATGCGGAAATACTTAGTTAACACTAGTTGACCGAGGGTTTTGATATTTAGTGTTAAAGATTTTACGAGTAAATTTAACCTACTTGTTATAAATGAATAATCATGACAGTCTAACTAATAAGATAGATTAAAAAAGTACTTATAAAAACCTGACGTAAAATCATTAAAAACGCTTCATTAAACACATGCCAAGCCAAGAAACATTTTCTAAATAACACGAAACAACTTCAAACAAAACACAGTAAAATCTAATTAAGAACCACATGCCAAAAAGTACACATTATTTTTAGAAAAATATCAAATTCCAGATATCTACATTTAACGATATTAATTGGCATTAACACCTAACAATTAAAATGCGTTTGTACAATATTCACATGAGATTTGTAGAATAGCGCTGCGCTGTCAAGAATAAGATTGATGGTCACAATATAAGTTCAAGCCAAGCCATTAAAAAAAGGTTCAATTTATAAAGAGCCATACTAAACTATAAAACTCACTCCAAGAAAGGTTAAGGTAATTCAAAGCCAAGCTGTCAAAGGATACTCTGATTTGTAATTATTTAAAATATTTCAGTTTAAAAATTATTAATAACTTTATCTTTCATGATTGATGCTAACAAACCCAGGAGGTTAGAGGAGTATGTGTAAACAACTGATGCCTCACACTTACCCTCAAGATAATTTTTCCCTTGTTAAGATTTTGAAGTCTATTCTTGATAAATAGAAGTGGTATTGAGACTGTAAATTGTCTGATAGAACTGAGGTACTGTACTATAATCCAATTACAAACCAGTCTATAGCTTGATTATCTATTCTAAGAAGCACAGATCGAAAGTGGCTTTAAGGCTTGAAGCCAATCAATCACATAAAGAATTGCTTTGCTTCAGAGATCATGCTCAATATAATTAGAAATTCTGGAATGTTCTATGATTGGTCATAGGAATGGAAAATATTTTATCATCATATCATGATTTCATAATTAGTCATAATCTTTATGTTGTGGAAAAGTACAACAAACAAAGAAACTGGCTGTAGGAACACAATCAATTGTATCAATGGAACATAAAGTAACATAATTTGTGTGAATCTTTAATCTATACTACGGTAGAATGTCTTTTGACGATGGATTAATTAGCTACAAAAAATATATTTACAACTCTTTTCATTATAATTGTAATTTATTTTCTTAATTATTAGTAATCGGTAAGTTGTAACACTATCTGATCTTACACAATGAAGTAGCTAAAGACAGAAATCCCAGAGGGGGCAGCTGAGGGGGTCCTGGGGAAACTCAAATTCCCCATTTCCAAATTCCCAATTCATGACCCCACTTTTTTCTCACTGGCAGTTAACTACACTATCTTAATGAATATTAATCATGTAAACTACTGCTTAAAGAGTCGGAGTTATTAAGGTTATCAAGTGCTGAAGGAGGATTAAGGTTTCCATGGAAGTAGTCAATGATAGACATATATGGGATCATTATGGCATCAATTTTAAACATTCTAGTCTGAATTTAGATGAAAGACTGCCTAACCAGAGTTAAAGTTGGGCTGCAAGCAGCTTAGATTGCTGCTAGGGGGAAAACCAGAGAACCCAGAAAAAAACTTAGAAGCACAGGAGAGAACCAACAAACAACTCTACTCATGATCACATGTGACACCAAGCCTGGCATGAACCCGCATGACTTGAACCCGGGCTGCATTGGTGAGAGGCCAGTGTTAATGGTTTAAGAACACAACATTACCATGGTTTCATGGTTCATGGTTTGAGGGGACAGCAATGTAAATTGTTTTTCCTAGATAAAAAATCCATCCAATCTTTTGCAAGTAGTGTGAAAAGTAAATTCTAGTTAAGTGAAATTGCTTTGCTTGTAATTCAGTGCAGTTATATGCGTGTGCAGTTGTAAAAATGCTGAAAATTCATGACAATTCTTACAATGAACTTTTTTATTCATGCACTAAATCCAAATACTTTGGTTAATTTTAGAAAAAGATTGAAATTATAACATTTAAATCATTTTTCAAAACAGTGCAAATACAGGGTAATAAACGAGATGCATGAAATGGATGCGCAGTACGTCAGCATCACAAGGGTCCTGAACTACCTTCGGTGGTTGTTTCTCTCAAGAGGCAAATTAAGGGATCGATGAATTATTAAAAGTTTAAATTCAAATTGAAAATCACATAGTATTACAAGAAATAAATCATGGACATGCATTAAAAAGTATGATAAGAGTGGCCAGCAGGTTGTGAATCATAAGGAATGTAAGATAATTAAAATGGAAGAATTTAATAACAGTCCAAAGAGTGACATGAAGCGCACCCTCCCAAGACTGCATTATTCAATTTATTATAATTGGATTTTTCATTTCATTTTTTTTTCTTTTTCAAACTTCCATTGATTATTGCTAAAAATAAATTCAAATCTCCAATTCTGATTGGATTATTACCACAAAGGCCTTTACTAGTAATATTGGGCTATACAACTAATATTATAATTGTTAATAATTTTTGACTTTCAATTAATATTGTAATGTGAATACTTTTCCTCATTACAAACTCAACATACCCGATGAGTTGCAGAAGCTATTGCATGAATCAAAATGTCCAAAAGTGAAAGATCTAGTAAGAGACCATATTGCCTCATTGATTACTCCATGTTTACCAACGCTGAGCATTAAGGAGATCTAACGCTTGCACTCGCTTTATTAGTCAATAAATAACACAAATCCTTTATATGACCTAATTAAGAACTAATTAAGTATTGGGTATACTCGTAGTATCTCTTAGGGTGTTGAAACTGAAGTTCAGAATTTTAAGATTTTCGGGTAGCTTTTAGGATATCAAAAATGGGAGAACTCATTGCTTTTCGCAGTGGGATTTATGTTTATAGTGTTGTGTTTTCAGTTATATTTCTAAATGCAGAGTGGTTCTTTACGATGAAGTTTTTAGAAACCTTAATGGCAAAAAACTTTTTAAGTGAAATTTGAACCTGAAGTCATTAAACAGTTTAAATTTAACTTTTCTTGTTTTTCTTTTGTCTTTGTTTGGTTTCCTTTGTTATTAATTTTTCATCTTTTTATTTTATTTTAATTGGTAATTTTTGTGGTTTATATCTCTTAGGGATATATTATCAGCCAGCCATACCCTTTTAAAAATGTGCCAAGTATCTTTTTGGGTATTTTTTAAAATTTCAGACAAACATACCTGATACTTTTACCCCAGTATCCCTCAGGACCTTGTCAAAAAAAATCATCTTATTAGAATAGTTTCCAGCGGTGGGTCTATCAGGGCTGTAGATATGGAAAGGGTATATAGGACTGA